>JACDRQ010000312.1:0-71570 GCA_013841215.1 Hycleus cichorii | reverse complement strand
TCTGGCACAATATTTCGAAAAGTAAGCTGTGTATTTGAGTTATATTGTTGAATAGTAGGCTATGAAATCAATTGTTTTCAAACAATAGGCGCCACATAACCAAGATTATGTGATTTCATAGCCTACTAATCGAAGTTGGATTGACATGCACAGCTTACTTTTCGAAGTAGTAGTGCGAATTTTCGGACGTCAGGGGGGGGGGGTGAAACCCACTCTTTATTTGATTATTTTTTGTTTAATTGTCAAATTATTGGAATATTTTTTGATAATCTGAGATTTTCATTCAATTAGCAGTAAATTGAGGCGTTCCCTTCCCGCCAGGCACAATTTTGCGATAAGTAGGCTGTACATCTGAGTTTACATTAATTAAGTCGGCTATGGAATCAGTTGTTTTTAAACAATTGGCGCCACATAACCAAGATTATGTGATTTCATAGCCTACTAAACAAAGTTGAATTGACAAGCACAGCCTACTTTTCGAAATTGTACGAATTTTTGGCAAAAATTATTAAATTTTTGTATTACTTTAGTGATTCTGTAGAGCATTATCGACATCTTTGGACTAACTAGATCGACTCTTGTGAATCTCGGTAGTAATTGTTGGAAAATTACAACGTAAACTAACAAATTCTCGGCTATAAACGGTAAATAGTCTTGATCGATCGGTTTTGTTGCATTATTTCCATTATTTACAATATCATCCTCGTTGTTTTGTTGTTTATTCCTGTAAATCAAAAAAATTGTTCACGTTTATTAATTTTAATTTGTCTCTAACGAATCGAGATTATTGTTATTACATTGTTGTTTTTTGTAGGATATCGGGGGGGTAGCGCCAGGGTTGTATGTAAGTCAACCACAATTCTAGAAGTAAACGAAACGAACCATCCAAAGGCCAACGATGGATTAAATTCCGCAAGAATACGTAAAATTTGCCTTGTACCATCGGTATGGCGATTTTCTTCAATTCACACATATGCGTATCGTCGATTTTTGCACTCGATGCAAATGCGTGCAATTGTTTGATGAAAACACGAATTATCCGCATATATTCACCACTTGGTAATTCACCAAATTGTAATGATCTCTGGAAAAATCGCAATATTAACGAAAATATTGTAGCTAGACAATTCGAATTTGATCAACATATAGTTCAAATTGTCTACTTTACGTTGAATTTTATAGAAATCGATTATCTTTCAGCGTTTAGAAGAAATCGATGTTTCTTTTAGGCTATCTTCAAAACGCCGTATCTTTGTTATTTTAAATCGAATGGTTTATTTTTTTACACGTTCGGATAGAGGAAAGAATTCTCTATCGAACTGTATTAACATTCCCTATACCTATCTCTGGTAGTTTTTCAGTTATTTAAGATTTTCAATTTCTAGTAATTTACCCCCTGAAACGAAATACTAAAACATAGTAGGCTTGGTGAAACAATCTTCTATCATAATTAACCTCAATTGTGACAGTTAATGTCAATTTGCCAAGCCTTCTATGTTTTCCTATATAAGCGAATTATCAAGTCGTAGCTCACTAGATACTAGATACTTCAAATAAAAGGGAAACTAAAAACTGAAAATTCGAAATAACTGAAAAACTATCAGAGTTAGGTATAGGGAACGTTAATACAGTTCGATGCACAATTGTTTTCTCTATCTAATCGTGTAAAGAAAAAAATATGGTTCCATTTAAAATAAAGAAGATAATAGCGTCTGAAAATTACCTGAAAGAAAAATTAATTTCAGCCGAACGCTGAGAGATTATCTAATTCTGTAAAATTTGATCAAAAGTACAATATTTAGACTATCAAAATTCCAAATTTTAGTCATGCAATTGCAACAATTTCCGAGATATGAATTTTTTTAATAAAACCCTACAAAATCAAAATTCCATTTAAAATAGGAAAATGGGGTGCACTACCCCATACACTGGAGGGGTCGGTAGGTCAACGAAAACATTCTCTCGAGATAGCTCAGATGGAACAACAAATTTCTTGGCTCACTCTATATACTCTCTAATTTGATTACTTAACCACCACTAATGTACGTACTTCAACGATCAGATTTAAAGACTAATTACCGGTACTTGTGAAGTGTTAAATGAATTATTAATTTGATTATCCAATTGAGTGACTTGATCATTATTCAACCACATATCAATGAAAACAGTTAAAACAGTCTCACTGCGCCATATCTCGCATCTTGGATGTTTACCATAAGTTTGCTGTTGTTGTTGTTGTTGTTGTTGTGATAAACCACCACTAGTATTAAAATCATCAATTTGATGGGTTGTAATTAAACGTGAACCAGGCGAACGTAGATTCGTTATCGATAAGAACGGTTGTATTGGATTCTTTCCATTGTAATAAATTATCGGTAATACAGGACAATTCGGGTCTGTTGGTAAAAAATGGATCATATAATCACAACATAACACATAATAGACTGTATTCCATGTTGTTGTTGTTGTTGTTGTTGTAATATTGCGTTGGTGCCATGGATTCGTTAGATAATAAGCGAAATGGAACATGTAATAGTCGAAGGGATCTGTGTGAAGAAAAATTACAATTAAAATTACGAATTTCTAAATAAATTAGGCTTTTTATCCCCTTGTATAGGGGGTAATAACGTTACAATTTCGAAAAGTAGGCTGTGCTTGTCAATTCAACTTTGATTAGTAGGCTATGAAATCACATAATCTCGTTTATGTGGCGCCTATTACTTGTAAACAATTGATTTCATAGCTTACTATTCAATATATATATATATAACCGAGATGCATAGCTTACTTTGCGAAATATTCTACCAGCTGTGCATGTCAATTCAACTTTGATTAGTAGGCTATGAAATCACTTAATCTTGGTTATGTAGCGCCTATTGTTTGAAAACAATTGATTTCATAGCCTACTATTCAACAATATAACTCAAATTACACAGCTTACTTTACGAAATATTGTGCCAAACTGGAAGAAAACGCTTCACTTTATTAATAATTTAACGAAAATTTCAAAAATTATTCGAATAATTTAAGAATTTTAGAAAAAAAAAACGAATAATAATTAAACAGAGCCGTTTCCACCCCTGTAGTTCACAAAATTTCGAAAAGTAAGCTGTGCATGTCAATCCATATTTGATTAATAGTAGGCTATGAAATCACATAATCTCAATTACTTGAAAACAACCGATTTCATAGCCAACTTAATTAACACAGACTCAGATGCACAGCCTACTTGTCGCAAAATTGTGCCAGACGGGAATAAAAACCTCAATTTACCAATAATTTAACGAGAATTTATAATAATTTGACAATTCAAAAAAAAAAAAACTAATAAAGAGAGGCTTTTCACTCCCTATAGTTGGCACAATTTTGAAAAGTAAGCTGTGCATGTCGATCCAACTTCGATTAGTAGGCTATGATTATAAACCTATAATTTCATAGCCTGCTATTCAATAGATAAGTGACATGCACAGCTTACTTTTCGAAATATTGCCTCATTTTATCAGAAATAAATCGATTATTACTCAATAATAAGGAGACAATACGTCTTGTTTGTGGATTAACATGAACCAAATCGGCATAAAATGGATGGAATTGACCACTGTCCAGGATTTGTTGGATTTTACTCTGCAGATCAGAAAAAATAAAAATAAACGTTAAAATCGATGGAGATTCTTTTACCGGCAGGTAAACCAATGGGAAATCATATTTGGCCGATGGGTCCTTCAATAGAGTGTAGATCAATTTGAAAACGGGCCCGCAAGGCGATAGAAAATGGTGCAATTGTCGGAAATCCTCATCGATCACCGTTGCCTGCCTTAAACACCAACTGATCGTGCCCTGTGGCCCGAAAATGTTCTCAATCAATAATGGATAGAAATTTTGTAATTCTAACGGCGATCCACGATCGAATAATACCGTCAATTCGGCACACCGTGTACGTATCGGTAGACTTAAAGCGTGCCGAACTTTACTCTGAAATTTAAATCGAATTAATTGGAAATTTTTATAGAGAATTATTAATTTACCATAAAATTATCGGTTTCTTTATTCATCAACATTTTAATATTGTAGAAAATCGAATTTAAACAATAATAAAAATCTAAACAATAATCACAACATAACCTCAAATATGTCCGGTAAGTTTCCGGTAGAATACGAGTTGATTCTAGGGACATTATCGCTGTTCGATTGGCGTATTGGCGATATAAATTGCGGGAATTTCAAACAAACACAACTCTTCTATTAATTAAAACAACAAACTTGTAATTTATTCAATTATCGTATAATTAACTAGAATTTCTAAATTTTATGATAGACTGATTATAGTTTGATAATTACAACATAACCTCAAATGTTTTCGGTAGAATTCGAGTTGATTCTAGGGACTTTGTTGCTGTTAGATTGGCAATATAAATTGCGGGAATTTTAAACAAACACACCATTTTATTAATAAAATAATAGACTAGTAATTTATTTTGGCAAAATTATAAAATTATCGTATCACTAACTAGAATTTCTAAATTTTATGATAGACTGATTATAGTTTGATAATTACAACATAACCTCAAATATCTCCGGTAAGTTCCGGTAGAATTCGAGTTGATTCTAGGGATATTATTGCTGTTAGATTGGCGATTTGGGGATAAATTGCGGGAATTTTAAACAAACACATTCTTTTATTGTTATAATTGTTAGAAAACAGACTAGTATTTTTAAATTTGTCAAAATTATAAAATTCTAACTAATTAGAATAAATAAGTTTATGATAGGCCGACTAGTTTATTGCCTAATGAATTTCCAGTAATTGTAATCTTGCGTCCAATTTCGCTTCCGATATTGAATGGTGTCTAAATTACGAAAATTCGAAAAATTTACTAATTATTTGTTAATTATTCAATAATTATACGTACATCAATTGCTGTATTTAATAGATTTGAGAAGCCTTCATAACCGGCGATAATTGCCGTACTAATTGCACGACTTTTACCACCATCATTACCGTATTTTTCATGTTCAGAAATATTATCGACCACCGATTGGGGTTTCGAAATTAAACCAACTAATTCATGTAGACGTCCATAGGCTGTTTCCTTTTTACTATCCAAGGATTCCTGTTCGAAGACGGCGTATTTCCGGCCAGAATCGGGAAATGGGGGTGCAAAAGTGATCGTCTAAAAAATTCACAAATTCAACCAAAGAACAACAAGAAGAATCACATTCGATTACTTTGGAACGTATGGATTGTTGGATTTTGGCGTTGGTAATGTCGCCGAGATTACTAAACGGTGTCAAAACGGCCGTAGAGATATGATTCGATGGAAAACCACCAACACTTACAATAAAAACAACGAATAACAAATTGACGAGCATCGTTCAAAGTGTGTTCGAAAGCGCGCTAGTTCGGCGACTATTTTTCGAAAAATTTCAGCATTTTACCAACGAATTGGTAGTAGTGGTTGATCATTAAGGTTACAATACATTGAGTAATACGAGCGCCACAACTTTCTCTTTCATTCTATTTTTTTTTTGCTTTTACGAAAAACCGTTTGGACTTTATTCGAATTGTCGCAATTCCACCTCAATTGCTGCAATTCGAAATTGCTCAATTTATTTACATATCTACCAATTTCTATATTTCGCAAACAACCAATGTATTTAACACGAATATTTCACAATACGAACGTGTTAAATTGCCATTAATTAACCCCAATTCAATAATGGAATTATCTCAAATGTATTTCTAATATTAACGAATTGACTACTGTAATTTTTGGTGTGTTAATTACAATTGGAATTGTATTTTGGTAGATTTAAATTTGCCGCTGAATTAGTGTATTATTAGTTGTCTAACTTTGTAAATTTCCTTAGATTATTATGTTGGCCAATTTTATATTTTGGCGGTATGGTTGAATATCTGTCAAATGCTACGCCTGTTGTTTTAATTGTTTGTCGTCGAAATTAACACGAATATTTCACAACACGAACGTGCTTAATTGCCATTAATTACCAAAATTTATTAATGGAATCATTTTAAACATATTTCTAATATTATCTAATCGACTACTGTAATTTTCATGCCAATTATAAAAGCAATTTTGGTTGATTTAAATTTACCGCTCATTTTGTGTATTATTAGTTGTCTACATCTTTTAAAATTCTCCAAATTATTATGTTGGCTAACGTGCTATTTTAGCGGTATGGTTGAATATCTGTCAAATGCTACTCCTGCTGTTTTAATTTTTTTGTCGTCGAAATTGATACGAAAATTTCACAACACGAACGTGTTAAACTGTCATTAATTAACCCCAATTCAATAATGGGATTGTTATAAATGTATTTCCAATACTATCAAATTGATTACTATAATTTTCGTGTTAATTTTAAAAGTAATTTGTGTAGATTTAAATTTGCCGCTCAATTAGTGTATTGTTGGTTGTCTACACGTTGTAAAATACCCTAGATTATCAAGTTGGCTAACGTGGTATTTTGGCGCCATGGCTGAACATCTGTCAAATATTACGCCTCTAATTTTATTCGTTTTTCGTTGATTTTTTTAAACTTGTTTTAATCATTTTCATTATCATATCGTACAATTTTGAATCCGTTAGTGTTAAATTGTTGAAAATCGTGTTATAATTGTGTTATTTCTATAAATTGAATCGTTGTTGTTTGTTGTGATCAAGTCTACTGTGACGTTAGTGAATTGTTTTTTTTTGTTCGTTTGTTTGTTGGTTAATTTGGTGTTATAATTAAATAATTAATTTTTATGGTTAAAATAATAATTAGACTGCGTTATTATTGTTAATTGTTCAATTAGAATTCTGGTTGTAATTCGTTTTAATTGCGTTTTCGTTGAATTTCGTGATTTTCCAAGAAAAGTGAGGTTATCTGTCATAACAACAGGTAGGTGACCTTATTTGGTAATTGTAAATATTGTCGGACAAATTAAATTAGAAAATTAAGGTAATTACGAATTTGTTTTAGCCATTTGTCGATGGTAAATCGATTTATTCGTTGAAAATTAAGGAATTTTTGCAAATTTATTGGTAGAGAATCAATTGTGGTTGGATTTTTTGTTTTTGTTAAACTGCCCATTGGCTCCAAGGTTTGATTTTGTTAGCTGGATTTAGGCCAAAAAATATTGGCTTTTATCATTTTTGTATAAATGACTGAAGTTTCTGCGTTGTTGTGCCATTGATTTACGGGAAATTTGTGAAATTTCTGCGATTTTTTGTTGTTGTTTATTTTTTGATTTATTTTTGAAAATTCAAGTGCAAATTTTTCGATATAACTTGGTCCGTCCGAATTATTTCAGTTGGACGTTGAGTTTTAATTCAAATCGACAAACGATGGCATTCAATTTCTTGTAAGAATTCCAATTTTATCTCCAATTAATAATCAAATTAAGCGATAATTTTGTCGAAATTTTGATAATATTCGATGCAAAATTGTCTAAATTTAGAATAAGACGATTTTATTTTATATCTGACGTGAATTATAGAAATTCCGTGAAAATAGACTAGTTCAGGGCCAATTTTCTAATTGATACGCAGTTTTTTATACCGTTTTTGTGCAAAATTTCAATTGTTTATGCTATTTTCTATTTCCATTTGAATTTATTGTTTTATTTGTTTTATTGATTTAAGGAGAAATATCATAAAAATGAGTGATAATCAAGAATCAACACCACCAAAGACTGATGATGATAATAATAGCGAAATACCGATAGTTTGTGATAATATTATTGATAATAGTAGTAATAATAATAATAATAATAATGGTGATAAAACTAGTGGTAAAATAGTGAGTGATAATAAAGAACCATTATCATTATCACCACCATGTAGTGAAATTAGTGTGGCATCATCATCAACAACCACCACGAAAATACCAAAACCATCTGGTCATATTGGGGGTGGACGGCCACCATCGCGTATTGGCCGTCCA
This sequence comes from Hycleus cichorii, assembly GCA_013841215.1. Lineage (NCBI taxonomy): Eukaryota > Metazoa > Arthropoda > Insecta > Coleoptera > Meloidae > Hycleus > Hycleus cichorii. The sequence continues at coordinate 63,623 of JACDRQ010000312.1, read as the reverse complement.
TGTGGCGGTATACAGAAACCGGCAATACCAACAACACCCGCACAACAAAAAACAAGTAAGTCAATTATTTCTTGGTTTTGATTTTGATTCATTTAGTTTGATTGTTCTGGTTGCTTGTAGTTATTTAGATAAATTATCTCATAAATTAGAAATAATTGATTGATTTATTTGTAGTTTAATTAAATAGAGAAATTAGTGTCATTGATTTTTTTTTGTTTTTATAAAACAACTGTTACAACTGGAAAGAAAATCGAAAAGTTGTAAAAAATCGAACGAGTCTGAATCATTTTTGATCTTATTTAAAGTAGTCTTAGGTCAAGTCAATATATTTTATACAATCGCTATAATGGTACTTTTTTTTATTGTTTTAAACTTTATTTGTCTTTGTTTTATGGTAAATGTGACTGTTTTAATTGTCCATATTATGGCTAATTCTTTGATTGTTCAAGTTAATTGTTCATTGTTTAGATTTCTCTTTTATTTATTCGTCTTTTTTTATATTTAAGGTCAATATTCTGTTATTAAAGGAGGTAGATTTGACAATTTTTCTTATTTTCCCTCATAATTTGGCAAATTTTGTTTAATTTACAATAATTCTTGTACTATTTGATAGAAAATTGAACAAACTTTTGAAATCTTTGATTTATTTTCGGATTCCACGGTTAGTTTTCCGGGAAAAATTGAGAAAATGTGAGGAGATTTGGGGACAGTTTTTATTTTAGAATTTCGATTATTTGGAAAAGTGAGCTGTGCTTCTAAATGCACTTTGACTAGTAGGCTATGAAATTCAGTTGTTAGCAATTGTTATGAGGTTATGATGATTTCATAGCCTACTAGTCAACACTTAATTGAGATGCACAGCTTACTTTTCGAAATAGTGTCTGGTAATTTGCGGGAAAACTGGCTTGATTTCTAGACAGTTTTTCTCCGGGAAATCAAAATTATCTACATTACCGTATGGATTTTAAAGTAAAATAATTAATTTTAATTAGTGAAAATAATGCCAGATAATTTCGGTAATTTTCAAAATATTAAAAAAACGCTTTCTATCTTGCCCTGCGCCCCTTTGTGTCAGCTTTCGAATGAGGGGTTGATCGATGTTGTAAAATTGAAAATTGTAGAGAAAAACTTGTATTTTCTTACACAAGTTTTCTTACTTTTCCCCGGAAAACTAACTGTGGAATTGGAAAATTTCTGAAAGATTTCAAAAGGGCTTTTCTATTTGCTATCTAATAATAGAAGAATTTTTGCAAAATAAACAATATTGGCCAAGTTATAAGGGAAAATATCAAAAATTGTACAAAAATACGAAATATTGTTAGATTTTCTTTTGTAATTCGAATTTTTATCAATATTTTGAAAAACGGGAAGAACTGTTAGAGGTGATAAGAAGTGCCCTTTTCAAAAATCTACCCTCGGCTGTTGTAGGCCCAAGGAGGGGTTAGAAATTCACATTTTCGCCCACTTAAATCGATGAGTGATTGTAGTACTCTTTGCCCTTAAATCCAAGGGGAAACATTATGTTTTTCCGGTTTGTCTAATTATAGCGGTTTTTCAGCCATTTTCCCCGAAGAGCTACGAGGTTCAAATTTTTGAGTAAAACGATCTCTTTAAATATTTTCCTAATCACTTGTCAAATAATGGGGGTTGTAATTTGAAAACAATCTTCAATTCTCTCCAAATTGAGTCAATTTAAAAGGTGATTTCAATGTTTATTTTCAAAAATAAATCGGTACTATTCAAATTGAATCACACCTTTATGACATAATTGTTCCAACAAAACAAATTATTTTGTTTAGATTTCTAATAGTTTTGAAATTTTTCGATAATTTCAAATTATTTTGTGGAAATGTAAAATGGATTTAAAACGACTTGATTTGCACGAATTCTTGAAAGAAACTGAAAATATTTGAAATCATTTTTTTTTAATAATTCGTGTAGATAAAGTCCGAATTCATCAATTTCGTTATATTCCTTTAGAATTTCCATATTATTACACTTTTATTCAATCTACGATGTACGTCACGTAACCGGAATCGAATATTACCTCATCTTTCTTAATTCGTATTCAAATAATCCATTTTAATCATAGGTACGTGTTGTTTCTATTGAAATATGCCAAGAAAGAGTCCTATTATTAGAGTTATTATTTGTTTAAAAAATTTAACCAACGTAAGGAAAATTTATAGAAGAAATAGAGGAGAGACAAAAAACCGGCATCCACCTACTATAGAAACTCGGTTAATTTGAAATTTAAATCGTTTATTTATTAATTTTTTAATAATAAATTGAATATTTCACCTTGTAATTGTAATTTTCTTCTTTCAATAGATCAGATTTTCTTCCAGAATTATTATTGGAAAATTATTTATTTTCCGTTAATTATCTTTATTTTGTATTGCGGAAATGTGTTTTGTTTAATTGTTCGATTTAGGGAAATAAGCGAGGGGATTATTTTAATGAAACTCCTTTTCTAGAGAGAGAGAGAGAGAGAGAGAGAGAGAGAGAGAGAGAGAGAGAATTGATTAGTTTGTGTCTACAATTAAAGTCTTGTGATAAATCTTAATGATAGTGGAATAGTTTATTCATTAAATAAATTATCGCAACTACAGGGTGTTTAGGGATTTATAGGTGGAGGTCCTTGGAGATCATTTGGGCAAAATTTGAAACTCGTAGCTAGTTGGGAAATTGCTGAAAAATCGCTTCAATTTCGACCAATCTTCACCCAAACAAAACAACTTCAAGATTCAAGCAAAATTCGTTTTTTTTCCGCATTTTTCCTCTTGAAATCCGGGAAAAACGTAGATTTATAGGTGAAGGTCCTTGGAGATCATTTGGGTAAAATTTGCACCTCATAGCTAGTTGGGAAATTGGTGGAAAAACCGCTTCAATGTTGACCAAACAGAACAGAACTTTATGGAAAGATTCAAGCAAAATGGGGTTTGTTTTCTTCATTTTTCCTCGAGAAATCCATGAAAAACGGAGGAAAAATGAAGAAAAACCACAATTTTACTTGAATCTTTTCATAATGCTGTTTTATTTGGGGTAAATTTTGTTGGTCTCGATTGCAAGATTGTCCGATTAAAGCGGTTTTCCACCAATTTCCCAACTAGCTACGAGGTTCAAATTTTGTTCAAATTTTCGAAATAATGGCGTGAAATACTCTGTATAATTTCAATTACGATAAATTCAATCGAGATTAGTTAGATTTTCTATTTAAATTAGAATTTTGTTATAAAAATAATGAAAATTTACCAGTTGGTTGTTTTTTTTATATGATGACTGATTTGTCTCACCTACCAGATTTTTTGAAAAATTCTGCGCAATTCTAGTTTTTTTTCTTCGTTTATTTGCAAAAAGCAATTCTTCGGTTCAATTAAAACGTGAGTAAAAGTTGACCGATTGGAAAGAATTGGAAAAAAATTATTGAAAAAATAAAAAAATTCTAATAAGTCAAGGTGAAAAGTAACATTTTCCATATTACCTACAGGTATTTTAGTGTAATAATCAACAAGGACATATTTACATAATTGTCTACCTGTGTATTGTTTTGTTTTGTTCGTTTCTGGAATTTTCTTGTAAATTCTATGGTTATTTTAACTTTACAGTTAGATTTCATTTTTTTCAATTTATAATTTTGGTCATTGGTCTACATCGAGATTACATTTAAGGGAAATGCGCCAATTCCCTAGAAAACAACATTTAGTTGTGAATATTTTATGTAAAAATCTAGCAGATTCTGTGTTAATTGTGGGCTTCTATTCGTTTATTTTAATGAAATAATAATAGTGATAGTGAAGGAAAGGAGTATTCGTCGGATAGAATGGGTTTTTTTCAACGGAAATTCCCCCCATATTTACTAATTTTTTTTAATTTTTCTTTATTTTTGTTTTTTTAAAGAACATTTTCAAAGTTTAACCATTTGTTCCACTACTGTCGTCGATGGTGGAACGGAATCTACTAAAAGTGTACGTGTTTGTGTGTTAAATTTTGATTTTGTGGATTTTCTATAAAATTTTCTTCCCTTATGCCTTCATTGGCGTACGATCGGGATTTATCTAGTCAGGGTAATATTCCACATTTTTTTTTGTCTTTTCTATTATTATTTTTTAATGGAATTGTTCGTTTATATTTCGACAAAAATGTTGAATTATAGAAGCATTACCGTGAAATTGACTTCGATGTTGTGTTATTAATTAAATTACCAACTACACTTGGTGGAATAGTTGAATTTTCGATTAAATTATCGATTGATAATTCGAATTTTGTAATTTCTAACGAAATTATTAAATCTAAAATAGAACTTTTTGTTGTTTGTTGTTTGGGTATTTGTTGTGAAGGTGACTTATTATTTCGTTGAAAGAATTGTAATTTTCGTAGTTCATTTGCCAATCAAAAGAATTATTGATTCATCATCATCATTGAGATTTACAATAACACTTACGTAATCTGTTGTTGTTGTTGTTGTTGTTGGAAATTTAATTGGATTTTCATTGTTCGTGTTGTTTTTATTTTTGTTTATTTGAAAAGTCACGGTGCTTTATGAATTTCAACCAATTATGGCCATTTCTTATTGCATAATCAACAATAATTTCGTTAAAAATAGTAATGACTGTCATCCTTTTTGTTTAATTAGAATATTAATAAATAATTCTAGTACGTAATAATTATAATAATAATAATACAACGCCTACTTTAATGTCAATTTTAGGATTATATTACGCTTTTCTATTGTATTTTTTGCGCTTTATTTCTATTATTTTTCTAATAGAAATAATTAAAGGAAGGATCGTAAAATTAATTTGTTAATTGCAAATGTAATTTGAGTGGAATTTCACGATTTAACGTTGTAATGTTAATTGTTTTATCAACAATAGATTATTATTATTATTATTATTATTATTATTATTATTGTTTTGTGTGAGGTTCTTTCACAGTGGCATAAGATGTGAAATGTTGCGTCCTTTACAATTGAATTCTGTTCATGGAGCTCCTCCTTAAGGGTTCTTTACAACCCCCAGCCCAATATTATTGAGGTGTTTCCTCAGAGCACAGTGCCCAGTTCAATTCCAGGAGCTCCTCTCCTTAGTTCCTCTTCTATTTGGCAATTCCAGAAATGTCGTTGTCACTGGTAGTGTTCCTCCCAAATAGAGTTGATGTTTTCTTTCTAATTCGTCCCTTATGGGTGGAAGTTTCATCTTCTTCGTGACATGTTTGGGTCCTTTGCAATTGTCTCCTGTTCATGGAGCTCCTCCTTAAGGCCCTTCATGTGTCGGGTTGTTTATAACCCTTCCAATATTATTGAGGTGTTTTCTCAGAACACAGTGTCCAGTAAACAATCTCCTGTTCAATTCCTCTCCTTAGTTCCTCATCGGTTTGGAAGTTCTAGAAATGTCTTTTTTTTGAAGGACCATCCCAATAAAGTTTTCTTTCTAATTCGTCCCTTATGAATGGAAGTTTCCTCTTCACAGACCCTACATCCTTTACAAAAGCCTTCCCAATATTATTGAGGTGTTTCCTCAGAGTACTGTGCCCCCAGTACCTAAACAGTCTCCAGTTTAATTCCTTAGTTCCTCTTCTATTTGGAAATTCCAGAAATGTCTTTGTCACTGGTAGTATTCCTCCCAATTGAGTTGATGTTTTCTTTCTAATTCGTCCCTTATGGGTGGAAGTTTCATCTTCCTCTTCACAGGCACTACATCCTTTACAAACTTTCCCTCCCCCAATATTATTGAGGTTCGCATACGTGATACTCCACATGTGCGGGTCCGCATCCAATTAGAAGAGCCGTTCTGGCTGTCCGTTTTGCTAACCGCTTCGACATTACATTTTCTACAAACCTCCCCTCATGAGCTCCGGCACCCAAATTTCAAGTTTACTTTATGTTGTGCCAGCTCTTCAAATGACCAAAGCACCGCTTGATTGTCTGTCTTGAATCATCAGTGAAACTTTCTTGGTTTTTTCCTCTTTCGATAACCCATCAATATTTGTTGGTTTATCGAACATTTTTATGAAAATTGGTGGCGCATCCACCATTTTCGCGTCTTCCAATTTGGTAGGTTTCACTGTAATATTTTTGGATTAACCATTATTTAATTTAAACTTTATTAAAATAAATGTCATGTAATTAACCTTTCGAACGTGTCAAATTAGAGTTGTAAATATTAAATAATTCTCACATAAAATAATCGTACAATTGGATTTTTGTGGGCGTTTAGAAGATTTAATTGTTAATTGTCTTGAAAGTTTTATATTTATTTGTCGTTAAGAAATGTCGACGAACTTTAATTTTAATAAATTGCTAAATGCTGGAAATTTCGTAAATCTATAAAAGTAAGTTTTGTGATTTTTAAATCGTTGAAAATTTGGCTAAATCGATTTACTTTATATTGTTCTCTAAGTTTATCCTTGATACTATTTTTATTCGACGATTGTGTAAGTAAGAATGGGAATAAAATTCAAGAAACAACAATAGAAAAGAGCTGAAAAACACTCCACCAACTGTGTTAAGGTTAATCGATACTATTCGATTTTTTTTTTAATTAGAAACAACACTTTTTTGTTGTGTGTAGGTGTTGAATTATTATCCTTTAGTTGTGCTATTATACGATAATTTTAATTTAAACACAAGAATAAGATTCTTTTAATCATTTTGTTGCTTGTTTTTATTGTTCAAACAAACAAATCAACACCTGTACATCTGTAAATGTCTTTGTAAAACTTCATAGAGTAGGTTGATTGTACACAAGTGTGGGTTTCTCTCTTAATATTCTCCTATTTCCACTTTTTATAGGGAAATAGTAGTAGTGTTGAAGGACATTTTTGTTATAATCGACGAACAATTCTATTAAAATCTCAAATAATCTGCATTATCCTCAAAAAAAAAAATTGTTTGATTTCTAGAAGGTTCAGATGATTCTTTGAGAAAGATGACGGATGATTTTGGACGTCATAGACTTACAGGTAAAATTGAAGATTATCCTCAATTCTTTTTTGTTGTCCCTAAATCTCTAAAATATGACTAATCTTCAATTCTTTGTTCTTTCTCATTAAATTTGCATGTCTTGCAACTCTATTTAGATGTTTTAGAAGCCGATGAGAGCGAGCCGGATGCTTATTTTGAATCTTATCGAAGGCTATCATCGTATCGTAATCGCTATTCTTCTTGTAAGTTCATCAATATCGACTTGACTACGACTACTTTATTTATTTAGTTATTTAGTTTTTTTTTTATTATTGGTAACAATGTTTGCATGTAATTTTGTGTTGCTTTTTTGTGTGCTTACATATAGTTGGTAGCCATGCTTCTTCATCATTAGAAGGTCTTTGGGATACGCACGGTAGACGTTTAAGTGAAGCCGGTCTTAATCGTCATTCAGGTAGTGTTTTTATTTACAAACATTTGGCAAAATCCACCCTCCAAATTTCGATTAAAAATATACAAAATTGGGATTAATTTTCCTGTTTTTGATTTTAAATAGATTCAAGTGCCATTTTAACTGAGGATACTGACAGTTTTATAATTGGCCAAAGAGTATGGGTTGGTGGTACCAAACCGGGTACAATTGCCTATATTGGCGAGACCCAATTTGCACCGGGCGAATGGGCCGGTATAGCTTTAGATGAACCGATTGGTAAATTTTCTTGTTGTTGATTTTTTTTTTCGAAACTTTATTGCTTCAATTTATAGGGAAAAATGATGGTTCTGTTGGTGGTATTCGTTATTTTCAATGTGAACCGAAAAAGGGTATATTTTCACGTTTAACTCGTCTAACACGAGTACCATTAGAACAACCAATGGGTGGTGGTTCTAATGAAACTTGCCAATATTCAACACCATCACCAACAAATGGTATTAGACGTAGTCCGGTTTCACCAACTGGCAGTACTAGAGGATCAATTAAATCACCAATTTCTCTTAGTAAGATTTTTATACGCACACACAGCAAGGCCCACTAGATTTTTTGGCACTTTGCCCATTTGGCTAAGAAGAACATTTTTGATGAAACGCCAACTTGCGCCACTGTGGCGCTAAATACCTCGGATTATGATTGGTGGTAGCAGATTTCCCGCCAACTATTTGTTTCTTTCTAAAAAANAACCCCCCCCCCCCCCAATTAGGTCAAAAATTGGTAGGCTTGCAATTAGAGCAAAGTGCTAAAAAAATTAATCTAGCAGGCCTAGAAATCGCAATTGAAAAACAAATGAGGATCAATTAAATCACCAATTTCTCTTACAATTAGTAAGATAATTAAACATACCAAGGCCTACTAGATTTTTTTGGCACTTTGCCCATTTGACTAACAAGAACATTTTTGATGAAACGCCAATTTTCTCCACTGTGGCGCCAAATACCCGGACGAATCTCGGATTATGATTGGTGGTAGCAGATTTCCCGCCAACTCTGTTGTTATGTTCGGGTTTCGAACGCCAATACGGCCAAAATTTGCATTTTTTTTCTAAAAAATCCCCCTCCCCCACAATTAGGAGATCAAATTGGCTAGCAAAGTGCTGAAAAAATGAATCTAGCAGGCCTAGAAATCGCAATTGAAAAACAAATATAAAGGCCTACTAGATTTTTTGGCATTTTGCCCATTTGGTTAACAAAAGAACATTTTTGTTGGTGGTAGCAGATTTCCCGCCAACTATTTGTATTGCTTTCTAAAAAATCACCCCTCCCCCCAATTAGGGGTCAAAAATTGGTAGGCTTGCAATTGGAGCAAAGTGCTGAAAAAAAAAAGAATCTAGCAGGCCTAGAAATCGCAATTGAAAAACAAATATAGAGGGATTTTTTTTTTTTTTGTGTAAATCAAGGTACTTCGAATACAAGTCTAACATTTGGTGGTCATGTTGATTTCAAAGTTGGCGATCGTGTTATTATAAAAAGTAGTCAAGGTTCTAAAGTTGGTACTGTTCGTTATATGGGTTTGACTGAGTTTGCACCCGGCGAATGGGTTGGTGTTGAATTGGATGATCCGCGTGGTAAAAATGATGGATCAGTTGAAGGGAAAAGGTTATTTTCTTCAATATTGCTCGTTGCAGTAGCCTATGACTTTGTCTGTAATGGCGGATTACTGACAGCTGAATCAAAGTCATAGGCTACTGCGAAGAGGAATAGCGTGTCGTGGCTATTGCTCTTCGCAGTAGCCTATGACTTTGTCGGTAATGGCGGATTATTGACAGCTGAATCAAGTAGTTGACCAACGTTCTCAAAGTCATAGACTACTGCGAAGAGGAATAGCATGGCACACTTGATGTTTTTATTTTTTTTAGTTTTTGAGAATTATTTAATTGAATTGTTTGTAGATATTTTGAGTGTCGTCCGAATTTCGGCCTATTTGCCCCGATTGCTAAAGTCAGTAAATCACCATCGAAATATAAACCGGGTGCTTGTGCCCTACATGGTGGTCTAAAACGTGTCAATTCGAAAGAATCGTTAACTTCATTAACATCGAAAACTAGTCTAGCCTCGTCGAATATACGCAGGGTAAGATTGGGGGTTACTTCTCTAACCCCAAAGGTAGGTTGAGTGTTGTTTCTTAATTTATTTATTTATTTATTTTTTCAAATAAATCGAACAAATTTAAATAACAACACCAACCAATCGAAATGTTGATTTTATTCTAGGAAATTGGCATGTTTTAATTTCGTTTAATTTTTTTTTATTTTTAAGTTTGATTTAATTTATTACTAACTCTTGGTTTGTGTTGATTTTGAGTTCTGTTATTATTTTTATTGATTAAAATTTCATTATTAATAAAGCATGGTGTGTTGTTTCTTTGTTTTGTTTTTACAACTAGAAGCCACCAATTAAAACGACCACCCCATTAACAACACGACCATCCCTCCAGGTAACTTATTGAAATATCAAATTCTGATCAACAAACAAACACACAGCAAAATCGCCGATTTGGATCGCAACTATTATTATTATTAAATATTTCTAAAAGTAAGCTGTGCCTGTTTAAATAAGTGTTGACTAGTAGGCTATGAAATCAATTGTTTAGGAATAGAGGCCATATTACCTTTTAACTTGTGAGGTTATGTGATTTCAGAGCCTACTAGTTAAGATTTAATGGACATGCACAGCTTACTTTTCCAAATAGTGCGAATTATCACTAACTTTATTATTTTTTTAAGTTTAAGAGCTTTTTTTGTTTAATACTACTTGTTGGATTGTTTGTAATTTAGTTTTTAACATTTGGATTTATTGAGAGGAAATTAGCATGTTTTTTTTATATAAAAATAATAAACTAGATCTTTAGATTGATATTAAAATATAATCTATATTTGAGTTTATTATAATTGTGCAAATCTACCTTGCCTTTCCAAAAACCTTTTGTTAAATTAATAAAAACGTAGAATTCTTCAATTTATTTTGATTGTTTGTTTATTTTTACCCTTTAAAACAGTCAAGTCATTCAATTGCAACTTGTTCTACTATAATCGAGAATTCTGATGTTTTTTAAAAGCGAATAACTCAAGTCAAGTCTCTTAACAAAGAAAACAAAAAAAAAACGTAAAATTAATAAGAAATAAATCATGTTAATTAAAAAGTAAGCAGTATGTAATTGGAAAATTTAAAAAATCGGATAAATAGTCAATAAATCATCGTTTCACCGTGTTATCTCAAAGTCTCAAAATACAATCGGATTTTGAAAATTTGCAATTTCAACTGTACGATAAAAGTAAAGTGAGGCGTTTCATTATCGCCTTGCAATATTTCGAAAAGTAAGCTGTGCATGTTAATTAAGTGTTAACTAGTGGGCTATGAAATCAGTTTTTTTCACTAGTTCTGAGGTTATGTGATTTCATAGCCAACTAGCCTAAAGTGGACGGAAATGCACAGCTTACTTTGTAGGAAATACAAAGTGATAAATACATAGTGATAAGTTTGTTTTATTTTACAAAATTTTGTAACGTTACTCGTTGATAATTACAAATCCAACAGATTTCGTAAAATGCCCCAATTCTCACCTAATCTAATTTTGTTTGCCTAATTCAGTCAGTCAGTACCAATTAAATTTGGAATTAATTAATTTTTTTCTATACACGAAATGTTTTTTAATCGCATTTTCGTAATGGCAATTGCAATAAACATCCACCCACGATTGTGAACAAAATTGAAAGATTTTTTAATTTTTATCAACAAACAGCCCTCAATCGTGCCCATTTCGGTTCAAACCATTATCAATCGAACAACGATTTCGTTTCTAAACAGATTAAACGTGAATTTATTGTTTTATTTTTTTTTATAAATAGGACAAAATTTTAATTGTAATGTTGTTTAATTAGCGCGGTTTTGTTGTTGTGTTTGTTGGTTTTTTTTTGAGATGAGGACTTCTGGCGAATTTGTGTTAAAAATTTGTATGTTTCTATTGGGACAGGACGTATTAAGGGAGAAACAGCAGCAAATCGATCAATTATTGAAGGAGCGCGATTTGGAACGGGCGCAAATCACCAAAGCTGCCGGCCAAGCCGACGAAGCCGAACAGAAATTGTTCCAATTGCAACAAGAATATGAGAATGTAAGTTGCAATTCGTTTTTACCCCCAAAAAATTGAATTTTACCCCCAAAAAATTGAAAAATAGTATCGGAGCGAGTGCGATTTGAAATTACGACAACAACTCGAATTATTGGCACAATTGAAGACGAACGAAACGGAAATTTTGTCGCAATTAGACGATGAGAAACGCAAGAATGAGGATCTACTATTTCGATTCGAAGAGGCTGCAATTACTAAGGGCGATATTGAGGTATTTGCCGTTTTCAAATTTTTAATTAATTTCTCTACAGGGTGTACATACAGAGTGGGCCTATTAGACGTTTAAAGTTGATGGTAGTTTCTGAAATTTGGTTTTTCCACCACAGCTATCTCTAGAAGATGTTTTCGTTGTCCTATCAACCCCCGGTGTATGGGGTAGTGCACCCTACTCTCTTATTTTCAATAGAATTGTATATTTTTTATTGCATATTTAGATTCTATGGTAAAAATCAAATGGACTTTGTTAACATGACCTATGGTCTAATGTTGATAGTTTTTCAGGAATTTCGACTTTTTCTGGAAGTTTTTATTTTGTAGTGTTTGATTGAAAAATTCATATATTTGTAGATATCGTTGCTAGATAATCCAAATTTGGAACTCGAATAGTTTAAACTATGTACTTTACGCTAGATTTTACAGAAATCAATTATCTTTCAGCATTTAGTCGAAATGAATTTTTCTTTCAGCCAATTTTCAAAACGCAATAACTTTCTTATTTTAAATAGAATGGTATATTTTTCTTCACACAGTTGGATGGAGAAAAAAATTCTGCATTGAAATGTATTAACATTCCCTATACCTATCTCTGTTAGTTTTTCAGTAATTTCGAATTTTCAGTTTTTAGTTTTCCCTTTTATTTGAAAGCGTCTAGCGTCTAGTGACCTATGAATTGGTAATTCGTCTTTAACGAAAAACATAGAAGGCTTAGCAAATTGACAATAACTGTCACATTTGAGGTTAATTGTGATTAGTTTACATGTTTTTTCAACGATTTCAGCCTATTTTTTCATGAAAATAAAATCCACCAATTTTAATTTAATTATTTGTCCAATTTTTGATTATTTTTCATTAAAAAAATCTAAAAATAATTAATTGTTTTGAGGTTAATTGTGACAGAAGATTGTTTCTCCAAGCCTACTATGTTTTAGTATTTCGTTTCAGGGGGTAAATTATTAGAAACGAAAATCTTGAATAAATGAAAAACTACCAGAGATAGATATAGGGAGCGTTAATACAGTTCGATGCAGAATTTTTTTCTCTATCTAACCGTGTAAAGAAAAATATACCATTCAATTTAAAATAAGAAAGTTATGGTGCTTTGAAAATTGGCTGAAAGAAAAACTGATTTCAGCCAAACGCTGAAAGATAATTTAATTCTATAAAATTTATCGTAAAGTGCATAGTTTGAACTATTTGATTGCCAAATTAGGATTGTCTAGCAATAATACTTTGCGAGATATGAATTTTTTAATGAAACACTACGAAATCAAAATTTTCAGAAAAACTCGAAATTCCTGAAAAACTATAAACACTAGATCATAGGTCATGTTATCAAAGTCTATTTGATTTTTACCATAGAATCGAAATATGGAATAAGAAATATATCCTTTCATTTTAAATAAGAAAGTAGGGGGTGTACTATACCATATACCGGGGGTTGATAGAACAATCTAGAGATAGCTGTGGTGGAAAAACCAAATTTCAGAAACTTCCATCAAGTAGAACTCCTTAAACGTCCAATAGGCCAACCACTTGGCTCACCCTGTATACAACGATTATTTAAAAACTCAGCAGTAGCCTATGATTTTGTGAAATAAGAAGCCGACTTACGTTCATAAAGTCATAGGCTACTGTCGAGTTTAAATTGTTGTTGTACACTCTGTAGCAAAAATTCGATTTGAAAAGGTATCGAACGAGACGAATATCAAGCGAATTAAAGAATTGGAACGGCAATTAGATGAAGAACGGAAGAAATCCGAAAATCTCGAATTACTCTCGAATAAACTGTTCGAAACTGAAGAGAATTTGTTTAAAACTAGAGAAGAATTGGAGGAAATTCGTAGTGGACAACAACACCACTCCTCATCCAAAGGTTCGTTGTTTCAAATTAAATAGCAAAAGTAAGCTATGCATGTCAATACAACTTTGATTAGTAGGCTATGTTGAAAACAACTGATTCCATAGCCTACTAATCAACACTTAATTAATCTGGCATAGCTTACTTTTCGAAATAAATTACGAGGCGATTATTTTAAATTGAATTTGTTTCTAGAGTTAATTGATAATTTACAAAAACAATTAGAATCGATTGTAAATCAAAATGTTGAGCAAGGGGACAAATTGAAGAAGCTCACCGGTGAATTTGAACAAATTTTAAACGAACGCAATTCACTCCAAATGGAATTGGAAGGAATTAAAAACAACAATAAAGATGAAATTGATGAATTAAAATTACAATTGAATGAAAAATTGGCAATTATCAAGAAATACGAAGATGATAAGGTGGCAATTTTGAAGGAAAACGATCGTCTTCAAGTGGAATTAAATCGAAAAACCAACGATCTAGACAGTGCAAATATACAATTGTCAATAAAAGCTGAAGAATTGGAGGTGGTTAAAGATGAATTGAAGCGTAAAATTGATGAAATTGATCGTTGCGTTGATAAGTGTCGGGCAAATGAAGAAGAATCAATACGAAAAGATGACAAATTGAAGGAGAATGAATTCAAAATTGGTAAATATTTGGAGGAAATTGCGAAATTAACGAGAGAATTAGATGAGGCTCGTTTAAAACATACGGCAATTGCTAATGAAATTGAAATACGCCATAAACGCCAAACTGACGATATTGAATTGAAATTCGATAATCTCCATAAAGAATTACAAATGAAAATTAATGAAACGAATAGTTTATCAATTGTTATCAGTAAATTAGAGGATGATTTGTGTAAAAAGAATGGCCTTATTGAGAAATTAAATTTAGAATTGGAATCAATGAAACGACAATTGACAATAGCTGATGAGAATTTCCAAGGTGTTTTCCAACAATTACAAGAAATTAAATTGGAAAAATCCCAATTAGAATTGGATTTTAATCAATTGAAACACGACCACGACGAATTAATGGGGGAGAAAACGAAATTACAACAACAATTACAAATTGAATACGAAAAATGCGAAGATTCTCGTCAATTGGATGAGTTGCGCCAACAATTGGATGAACGCGACAAGAATTCGGTGATAATTCGACAAGAATTCGTTGAGAAATTACAAAATGCCGACCGTCAACGGCAACAAATCGAATTGGAATTGAGCCAAAGAGTCCAACAATTCGAACGAATCCAAATGGAATTAGAAGAGAGATTAAATGTAGCTTTAAAATCGGAACAATTATTAAAAGAACATTGTGACAAAGCTCTAAATGAACGTCGAACTTTAACCGATGAAAATTTAGAGAAATTACAACAATTCGAACAACAATTGTTGATTAAAGAACAAGAATTGAGCCGTATTGTTAGTAAATCGAGTGAACAAGAACGATTATTGGAGGCGTTGAATCAACAAAAACAAAACGATAATGAACAAATTCGCGATTTAAATGTGGAAATTGGCAAATTGAAAGATGAATTAGTGAAGAAATCGGAAGATTTGATTGAAATTGAGTCGAAATTGAACTTAATATTGGCTGAAAATCAACAGAATTTGGTGAATGAAGAGCAACAATTCAACCAGAAGATACAACAATTGGAATTGATTCTAGAAGAGAAAGAAACCAAATTGAAAGAAATCGGAAATGAGATGGATTTATTGAAAGCGGATTGTCAAATCAAGAATGTTGATGTTGTTGAGAAAGATCATAAAATTAGTGAATTATTCGTTGAATTACAATCACGTCAAAATTTAATCAATCAATTACAAGAACAATTGAACAATCATGAAATGATCAATGAAGAATCGCTGAAGAAATTCCAACAACAACAACAACATTGTGATGATTTACAACAACAATTGGCGATTTTAAATGAGAAATTACAAATTAATCAAGAATTAATTGTTAATCTCCAATTGGAAAGGGAGAATTTGATTGATTTGTTGAAGAAATTGCGTATTAGTGATTTAGAGAAGAAGAATTTGCTTGAAGAAATCGAACATAGTGGTGGCAATCAACAATGTGGTTATATTTTGGAATTATTGAAGAATTTACAAGTGGACAATTTCGACGAGATACAGACGAAGATTATCGAATTGGAGGAATTATTGGATTTAACACGGAAACAATTGAATGATCGTAATGAAGAATGTGAATTGAAGAAAGTTGAAGTTCTACGGTTACAACAGGAGTTGGTGATTTTCGTTTTGTTTTGTTGTAATTTGGTTATTTTTTTTTTGAATTTTAGGCGCGTGAAATGAATGGAACTACAACTACAACAACCGGACAAATCGAGGACCAAAATACTGTAAGCTTACTACAACACGAACACGCACATTACAACACGATACATAACGAATTTAACACGAAATTGTTGGATTTTATACGCGATTCGTTGTTGAAAATTTTGCAAAAATACGAAATTTTACGTAATGAAATGACAAATTTTCGAATAAATCGTCAATTATTAACACGATTGAATCGTTTCGATTATGATTTATTACAATTTTCGAATATTGTTAATCGTGTACGGTACGAATTAACACAGAATTTCAATAAGATTTTTGTTAATTTACAAATTAAACAACACGAATCATCTAGATGTTTAATACGAAATAATTATTTAAATCAAATTCTAATGAATTTACCAACAAAATGTCGAAAATTTACAATTAATCAACGACATACGTTTGATAATTTAACCGGAATTTGTCGAAATTTCATTGTTGAATCGGTACGTAATCGTGAATTAATCAATTTGCGTAATTTCGAAATACGTATGTTGAAATTCGAATTGGCAAATTTATTGAAACATTTCGAAATTAATCAGAATTTCCTCCACCAAAAACAAGCACAATCGAGAATTTTTGTGAAACAAGTACCGATTTTTGTACCGCAAACGCCACGATTGATAATCAAACAAATCCCGGTACTACAAGAAGGTACTAATCGACCGATAATACTAGTGAGATATGTACCGATAATGGTACCACAAGAGCCGAAAGTTTTGATCCAACAAGTACCAATTGCGAATTGTACGAAGAATTTCATGTCTGGTGAGTACTCGAATCATTATCAATCAAATGGGGAATTTGTTGGAAATAATCAAGGTACTAGTACAATTAAACCGGAAATTATCGGTACTACTGATCGATTTTTACCGAGAATTATTGTTAAACATATTCCAATATTGGTGCCTTTAATTAAACGAGTACCAAAAATTATTCAAGTACCTATTTATATAAAACAATCATCGGGTAATCTTCATCAATTTTATCCTCAATTTGCGAATAATTGTCGAAATTATAGAATCAAACAAGTACCGAAATTATGCCGGAAACAAATCTTTTATGTACGACAAGTACCGAAAATTTTAATTAAACAAATCCCGGTTTACATTCAAATTTGTTCTCGACAACAACAACAACAACAACCTCGAAATAATCATTCGATTAATCAAATTCGAATTAAACAGGTTCCTATATTTCTTAAATCAGTACCTGAGAAGGTACCTCCTAAAGTTATAATCAAACACGTTCCTGTTGTTAAAACACTACCGGTTATTGTACCGAAAATAATTGTTAAAACACTTAGAGTACCGCCTAAGATTCTAATTAAACCAATTCGGATAGTGGTACCACCAAGGAAATGTAGTACGAAACCACCGGTAGTTTTAATTAAACAAATCCCAATTCCTGTAATTACAGGTTTGAATAAATCATGTCGATTGGATAAAATTCGTATAATTAGATTACCACCGGTTGTTATAACGGTACCGAAACGGGAAATTGTTAAAGTACCAGTTTATATTCCTCAACAATCACAAAGTACTCCTTTAACAACAACAAAAACAATAGAGAGTTTTGATATGAAATCGAAATTGTTGAATTCGCGTAATCAATTGCTTGAAAATCAATTACCATTTTTGTGTCGTAAAGTAGTACCACCGCAAATTCTAGTAAAATATATTCCGAAAATTTTATTAAAACCAATACCAATTCGGGTAGTAGTACCACCGAATAATGTTCCAACAAGACCGATTGTTTTAATTAAACAAATTCCAATTTATATTCGTCGATTTCCGGGAAATTTCGGCAAATTATTACCAGGAAAAATGAAAATTGTCAATCTAAAAGTACCAGTACCATTATACATTCGTGAATATGTAGCAGTACCGATTTATATTCCACAAAAACCTCGAATTTTGATAAAAAATATACCAATTCTAGTACCAATATCGACGAATATTTCAACGAAATCACCGATTATTTTGATTAAACAAATTCCAGTTTATATTCCACAATCATCTCGAATTTTAGTGAAACAGGTACCAGTACCAGTACCGACAAATATCACGAATAAACCGTTTGTTTTAATCAAACAAATTCCAATTGTTAAATATTTACCAGGACCAATGAAAATTCTTAGAAAAGAAGTACCTGTTAAAGTACCAATTTATATTCCAAAAACTCGTGTGTTAGTCAAACAAATTCCGAAATTTATTCAAATTCCAATTCGTACACCAATCAAACCTTCTATTTTAATAAAACAAGTACCAATTTATATTCAAAAACCACCAAAGATATTAATACAGGTACCACAAAATTATAGAAAATATGTAAAAGTACCGGTCGTTATAACTCGAACGGTACCAGTTTATGTTAGACAAATCGTTAAAGTTCCACAAATTGTGTACAAATTTAAACCTACTAAAACGAAAATTATTAAAGTACCAACTCAAGTACCAATTTATATTCCACAAACGACGAAAGTTTTAGTGAAACAAATACCAGTTCCGGTACCAATTTCGAATAATTTTCCAATTAAACCGAAAATATTAATCAAACAAGTACCTGTATACGTTCCACAACCACCAAAAGTTCTAACAAAACGTATCCTAGTACCTGTTGGAAAATCGAATCCCATTATAATTAAAGTACCGTGTAAGATTCCTAATAAACCTTTAATAATCACCAAACAAATTCCAGTTTTTGTTAAAGTACCGATCTTTGGGAAATCTTCAAGTATAGTACCGAAAATCAAACAAGTACCTGTTCCAATATTGGTACCGAATTCGTGTCCAACAACACAGAAAGCTCCAATTAAAATTCCTATCTATCTACCACGAACACCCCGAATTCTAATCAAACAAGTACCGGTACTAATTCCAGTATCAAAACATGGTGGTGATTTGAAGCCGACTATAATTCTAAGACAAGTACCAATTTCAATACCAACACCGAGAATATGTCCGAAACAATTGAAAACGATTTATGTTCAACAACCGCCTCGATTATTAATCAAACAAATTCCGATATTTGTTGGTAAGAATTGTCCGCGAATTTTAGTTAAACATGTAGCAGTACCGGTGGTACTACAACCACCACCATATTTACGGGGATATGGTGAAAATCCAATTGGGGAGAGTAGAAATTTGCCATGGCATGAAATTTGGAAGATTGTCGAAACAATACGGTCGCAAATTCAAATGAATTCATTCAAATCGGGTACTATTCGAGTACCAAATGTGTTAATATCAAAACTTTTGGCTTTTATACAAGAATTACATTCGAATTTTATGCGTGTAACGTTCAAATTATCGCAAAGTCGCCGTGCCATTTGTCTTTTGCGTCATTTCAATTGGCGTTTAATGGAATTCGGTAATAAATTATTACGTGAATCGAATCAATTTAGTCCCTTACCATTACCGATGGTACATTTGATGCGTCAATCGGTACCGAATTTAGTCGTGGTACCATCATCGAATCGGAATTTATTGAAAAATTTAAATATAGCCGAATCTTTATACGAAATTCTACGACAAACACAAAACACATTGAAACAATGCATGGATACGGCTCTAGTTCAAACAATATCGTTAGATAAATGTCGTTATCAGTTGATACAGGATAAGGAGATGGCCGAGAATCAAATCAAATTCCTCAATTCGATTATTGCCGATATACAAATGAAGAATGAACAACAACGGGCTCGGATTGAATTATTAGAATCTGCATCGAATTTGACCATATCAGAACACACCAATATGTAATTAGAAATTTCAATAAAATTAGTTGATAATTCATTGATAATTATTTCTTAAATAGATTACAGAAGCGCCAAGTGGCACCTAGAATGTATTGTGATATTTGTGAAGAATTCGATCTTCATGAAACTGAAGATTGCCCGCAACAGAATAGCGATATGGCTGAGAATTTTGGTGGTGAGTCGCCACGTCTGCCCCGACAATCCAACGAACGACCGTACTGTGAAATCTGTGAAGGTATTTCTTCATTTTTTTGTGTGAATTGATTTATCTTCAAATTCGATTGGTTTTAGCTTTCGGTCATAGTACTCAAGAATGTCCGGATGATGGAACTTATTAGTGAAATTTACAATTTTTTTTTTTAGTGGAATATTTGTTGAAGATTCATTATTATTATTATTATTATTACAACAATTACAATCAATAAAATTCGAGTTAATCTAAGCCTTCTTTCTTCTCTTTGATGGCCTCCTACAATTAGAAACAAAAAACAATTGTTTATTTAGTCATGGAATGTTTGATTTATTTATACCTTAAATCTCTCCTCAAACAATGATAGTTCCGATATTAGATCGGTAATGGCGTTCTTTAATGCCTCTTGTGGCGAATAATCGGATGTTGTTTGTATTCTTAGAACGAATTTGTGTTCTAAAGGATGTGGCACTTTATAGCCAGCAAATAGAACATTGGGATCTTTCAATAATTGACTACAAAATTTTAGTTTCAATGGTTGTTTTATAGAAAAAAAAATTGTGTTGAATTCACTCACTTTCTAATCATATTGCCTAAAGTGTGGTCTTCTTTATTGATTGTAAATATCGCCGCATTCGGTACTTTTGTGTCTTGTTCACGAATTATTCTATTTTATTAAAAAAAATATTAGTTGAGATTTTTTAGG
The DNA here is from genome assembly GCA_013841215.1 of Hycleus cichorii. NCBI lineage: Eukaryota > Metazoa > Arthropoda > Insecta > Coleoptera > Meloidae > Hycleus > Hycleus cichorii. Next base: position 42,984 of record JACDRQ010000312.1, on the reverse strand, counting down.
TTATGTGTTGATTGACTTACTTTTTCTCACCATCGTACAATAAAAACGATTCAAATGTTGGTGGTGCATTCATTTTACCGGTTATCACTAATTTAATTCAANAAAAACGAACAAGAACTATTTTCCACGGATCGTCAAATTTACAATGAGGTTGATTGCAATATTTTCTAATTAAAGCGGTTTTTCACCAATTTCCCAACGAGTGACGGGGCTCAAATTTTGGTAAAATGTTCCCCAGAGACTACCCTACAAATCTTCAAAATATTTTTCAAATCGCCAATTAATTAAAGAACTGGGAACATTTGGCTGAAACACCCTGTATATAAAACTATTTGTATGACAAAGTTTTTTGGACATATGACAATACGTTTGTCTGTATTAATTTCCACCCCAGAAACAAACAATTAGACATCAACAATGATCTTTTCATTTATAATCTTCGTAATCCAACCCCGAAATTTGTAATATTCTCGATCGTTTCGAGATATAAAGGTGAACACTTTTAATTTATTTTAATATTTGGGGCGTTTGAGCGCCGATTCGGGGGCAGTCTGTGATATTTTCGGTCTCTTCCTCTTTCTTCTCCCTGAAATTCTCTCTGCGGCCGGTTCTATTTCTGAAAATCGGCCGTAATTGTCGTTTATCTTTAATTATTTTAATTAATCAATTAATTTCTAAACAAATGTACTAAACTAAATGAGGGAATAGGTGCTTTTCTGTAGAATGTTTCTTCTATCCGTGCCTTTCTGTCTATAGCAGAACTGTGTACCTTCGTTTCTATTTTTTAAAATTTAGTTTTGAAAGAGAAAACGAAAACAATTTAATATGTAAATTATTGTATTATTAGTAAAATTAAAAATAAAGGATTATCAAAAATGGAATCGTAAATTTCTTGAAATTACTCAAATTTTATTTTATCATCAATTTATATTTACTACAATTTATTAAAATCAAACATCTATTCTAGAGAATAATTTACAAGAGTAGAAAAACTGTGTGTTTCCATTTTTTTTTCTAATTAAATTAATTTAAATTATTTTAAAATTAAAGATATGATTCGGGGAAAAACGGAAACACAAAAATCACCTCATTGCACATGTTGACCAATTAAACGATGGCTTTGTTTTTATTATTTTTATTATTATTATTTTTGGTGGATATCCCCCAATTTGAAATCACCTCACCTGCCTCATCAACTGTAAAGATCCAGACCACGGATAAGAAGCTTGATCTAATACAATTTGTTTTTTATTATTAAAAATAATTGAAATTCCATAAAAGAACGGTTCTAATTAATTTAATGAATTAATCAAAAAATGCTAACTAAATCGTTAATTTGATTAGAATTAAAACCATTCTCTTATTGTTATGGTTTAGACAAGATAAATACCTCGAATTAGAGACGATGTTTATATTGTGAAAATTGTAAAGAGAATGGGAGAAGTTGAGTGGAATTTATCCGAAAATTTGCTAAAATTCTCCTCAATTAATACATTTGCAAATTTTCCGACAACTTCCTAAATTTTCCCTAATATTTGTATTTTGGTACAATTTTAATTAAGCATAAATACCTCGTTAAAAATTGTCAAAAACTGTTTTTGTGTGTGTAAATTTTATGAACAGATAGTGATATTAATTTTTTTAATTTTTTTTTTGGATTTAAAGTCGAATGAATGTGTGTGACCAACTTGGTGATACCATCTCGATAACTTCAAAACAACAACAACGACATAAAAATAGCTGAAAATTTTATGTTTAAAAATATACACAAATACACGGTTACGATAAATTAATTTCATCAATACAACAATAAAAAATGAAAGACAATAAAATTAAATTAATAATTATAAAACGTCGAAAAATCAATTAGTTTAAAAATTTGTAAGAATTCGGCGATTTTTAATCAAACAACAAAATTAAATCTGCAGAAATATTCTCGATATATCAATAAAAATATACAAAATCAGTCAATACGGTAGAAAAATTGCTAGAGTATACTATCCACCACAATGTACAAGGTGTCCCATTCAATTATCTTAATTACTAAAAACCACACCCGAAAATAGAAATCTAGAAATTAATAATAAAGAAATATAGCGAGGTAAATTTTACAGGGAGGCGAACGATTAGGTCCCATTCCGAGATCAATTTATCGAAATTACCATACTTTATGATCCTGTTTACATCTAGTGATAACTAAACTGGAAGTTTGGTTAAAAAACTAAACTATCGTGCGTTTAAATCTAGAGACAATAGTTGAGATAATTTTTAATTTAAATATTAGAAATCACGTGCATTTTCCAATTGAAAAACGTGCAATTTTACATAAGAATTTTACATAATAAGAAAATTTTTGGGATATTAGACAATAAGAAGCACAAAATCACTAGAAAAACTACTCTAAATGTGTTGTCAAACTCAATTATATTCTATATTTTTTTATACCGCATTTTTTAAACAAACGTTCCCAGTTCTTATGGCAGCCCTATTAATTGCCGGGCGATTTGAAAATTTTTTTGAGGATTTGTGGGGTAGTCCCTACGGAACATCTTACCAAAATTTGAGCCAAATCACTCGTTGGGAAATTGGTGAAAAACCGCTTTGATCGGAAAATGTCATTGCCAATTTGACATTCAATGATCTACAGTGATATGACGATCCGTGGAAAACGTTTTTTTTTCGTTTTTCTTTGCAAAATCCTGGAAAAACGGAAAAATTCGTTTTCCGAGATCGATCATGAATGAGTCAATAATCATTTACTACATCAGTTGTTTACTATTTTACCCTTGGATAGTAAGTCTCTATCGCTTGTTTGTTTATTTTTTCAACTGCTTGACACTCAATACGTTTGATAACCGACTTTTGTTTATGCATAAAATCCAATAAATGGAACTGGGGAAAAAATGAAAGACGCCGATCATCTTTTAAATGAGGCAGAAACGTATCAAGTAATTCAAAAAATAAACAAACAAGCCATAAATAATCTTACACTATTTAAGAGTAAAATAGTAGTAAACAGCTGATAGTGGCTAACGAACTGCTCATTCATGATTGATCTCGGAAGACAAAACTTTTCCAGGATTTCGTGAAGAAAAATGAGAAAAAACTATTTTCCACGGATGGTCAAATTTACAATGAGGTTGATTGCAACATTTTCCGGCTAAAGCGGTTTTTCACCAATTTCCCAATGAGTGACGGGGCTCAAATTTTGGTAAAATGTTCCTTACGGACTACCCTACAAATCCTCAAAATATTTTTCTAATCACCCGGCAATTAATAGGAGCTGCCATAAGAACTGGGAACGTTTGGTTGAAAAACGCTGTATATTGGTATTATTGCTTTTAACTTGATAAGGAGTGCAATTAACCGTTTACAATGGCAATAGTTCCGTTAATTTTAAGCTACACTACGATTTTTTACTACAGTTGTATAAACACAGCACGGTAACTACTACATAGCATAGTTTTCACTTGATGTAAACGGGGGCAATTGAGCTACAGAGCCATACTTTCCCGAAAGTGCTCCGATAATTGATAATTAATTGACAATTTTCAAACAAAAATTATACAATAGTTCGAGCTTATTTCTACAGATCTAGTTTCAGTTGATAATTTTGGAAAAACCTATAAAAATATCCGTATTTTTTTTAAATAAATTGTTTAAATGAATACAGTGAAGAGGTATTTTCAAATGAATATCAAATTTCACGTAAAATTGAGGAATATTTTGTAGCATTTTCAAGTTTCTTCCGGTATAAAATTGAAGATAAACATCTGACAGAGGGTTCTAAGTAATTTTTGCAGGATATAATGAAAAGAATCGATAAAAAACAACTTGTAATAATTTTTGATCGTTCTATACGCACATTTGATTGTCGAAAATCGCAACATTGTCCGAAAAAAATCCCATGAGCCGTGTTAAAATGTTCCATGGGGATTTCCCCGATAAATTTTCAAGATATTTATCGAATCGTTCACCAACTGATATTCCCTTCGGATTAAAAGTTCTTAAAGAAACTCCCAATATTTGACAAGCAATTTGAAAAGTATTTCGAAGATCTGTAAATTGGACTCTAGAAAGCATTTTAGCCAAATTACAACCTCGTAGCTTATTTGGAACTAGGACAAAAAATATTTTTCCAACATTATTCCACAATTTTGAATAAACCATCTTGAAAAACACACAAAAACCCGTAATTTTTCCAAATTTGAATACAGAATAATCAACAATTGTATTCAGAAATGTTTTATGTAAGTATACAGTAATTTATAGAATAATTTCCAACACAAACATGCCCTTGGCTTAACTTTAATAACAGATTAACAATCTCTTATCACAATTTACATAAATACAACGTGTTTCATGTAAATAATCCTTGTTTTTATGGCAGCTCCGATTAATTACCGGGCAAGTTGAAACAAGGGTTCCTAGCGTAATCTTTAAGAAACATTATAACAAAATTTTGGCCCTTCGTCTACTATCTGGACCTTTTTAGACACAGAAAAAATTATTTTTCCCAATATTTCCAGCTAGATTTAGAAAATAACAGAAAATATTTAGCGGTTAAGTTGGAATATAGTCGAGAGGGTTCAGAACGTATTTTAGTTCTTTTAAAAACCTATAAATGGAGAAAAACTGATGATAAATCTCAAGGATCTAAATTACAGACCTTGTTAATCAAAATATATATGCAGACGGAGGGTTAATTTCGTAATTCATTGGGAAATTGGTGAAAAACTGCTTTGATTGTGTCGATTTTCAAGAATAACCAATTCTAAAAAACCCTCTAGTCGTTCCTAACCGTTTTACGTTCATATTCGATCGGTGAAAATCGCTACATTATCAAATTAAAGCAACTTTCCAATAAGCTACAAAGTTCTAATTTGGCCAAAATCTTCCCTAATGGCTCTTCTACAAATCTTTCAAATCACCTAATAGGAATCGCGATAAAAACTAGAACTTTTATATGGAATAGGCTGTATAAATTGTAGTATCGCGAATTACTCAAAATATCCATTTTAACAGGGATTATTTACGCGTAAATTGAAGGACGGGTGTTTTACCACTACTACTAGTAAAGTTTGATCATTTTTCTACATTTTTAAGTGGAACAGGCTGTATTAAAGTGAATTATAAACTTGTCAGATGTTTATCGTTAAAAGAAACATGTTTTTAATAATTGCATTTCTAATTCAAATAAAATAAAACCTTGACACTCGAATATTTGGAAAACGCATCAAATTTAAACGAATAAATGAAAATAAACCTCCACTGTATTTGATTAAAAAATTAACCAATTAATTAATTATCGATTTAATTAATAGAAAAATACGCAATTATCACGAATTTGATTGATAAATAAGATAGAAAAAAATCATGCAGCATCATTGCTGTAATTTTATCAAATGTAAATATTTAAAGCAACTTTAAGAGTTAATCACAGTTTTATATAAAACCTAATTATGTTAATTACGTTTAATTGTTATTATTATTTATATTATTATGATTAATCGTCACTAACCTGCTGGATAGCTGAAAGAGAAGAATAAAAAAAATTGTAAATAAATAGAGTACCACCTACCTGGAACGGTTGATCTTACTGATCTAAGTTGAATTTTAACGACGATACGGATGGTGACGACTCCGTCCTAAAATTTAATTAATTTAATTAATTTAATTAATTCGATTTTGTTAATCAAACCAGAATCTCGATCAGAGCGATGTTTACGTTCCCGTTCCCGTTCCTTTTCTTTATCTTTCAAACGATAATCCCCACGCCGGTCGCGGTCTTTCTTCTCACGATCGCGCTCCTTATCGCGCCGATCCTTATCCAATCTACGAATTATTCATTTTTATTTATTATTAAATGATAAATTAACGAATTTAAACCTGTACTCTGATCGATTACGTTCGGTATCCCGTCGACGATCACGCTCCAATTCACGACTATTACGTCGATCATCTAAACTATTACGACTATTATTGCGCCGTTCTTCTTTAACTTGTTGGACAATCGCGTTGATTTCCTCAACGGCGGCTTTCAATTTAGCAAAACCAACATGTTGTTTACCCATCAAATGATCATCGATACGTTGTTGGGCATCACCGACTATCAAAAATGCCCCACAAACCTGACAGACTTCCATTTGTTTCTCTTGTGCCGCTGCCAATTCGGCTGTAGCATTCCAATGGCTAATTAAATAATTAATTAATGATCAATTTATTGATTTTTATGATAGTTGTATACCCGTTTTCGATTTGTTTCCGTAAAGCGTCCCGTTCTTCTTTCAATTGATCGCACAATTTCATCAAACCTTGAGCTTGTTCGACATTGCCATCAGTACCAGCCTGTTCGGCTTCTAATTCTAGATCGTTAATGCGTTCGTTTAAAATATTGATTTGTTCTTGGTTTTTTTGGCTTTGTTGTGGCGTTATCGTTTGTACATCTTGTTTACCACTTAAAGCTAAACGTAATTTACCTTTCTGTATTTTACGATCAACCTCATTTATCATCGATGTACAAAACCGTACGAATTCCTCCTGATAGAATAATTTCCGGTGCGGTTTGGCTTGTTCAAATAATTTACGTACTTCTTCATCATGTACTTTTGTACATGCACCTAAATCAGCACGTGTATTTACAAATAAATCATGCGGACAGAATTTTACCAAAAAATATTTACAATACTACAACAATCAAAACAAATTGAGGTTATGTTAACGGACTTAACCTAACTTTATTTTTTTCAATTTTCAATTAAATTATAAAATTCGTAAATCTTACCTCTGGATCTTCCCAATTTAATTCTTTCACTTTCTCGTTGGGGGCGACGTTGCGATTTCGCCCCATTAATTCGTCTAAAAGTTGGGCCGCTGCTAAAACGGCCATCGTCAACTGTCAATTGGGAGTTTGTTTAACAAATGAATCTGGGGAATTTTCGTTCGCAACTAAACTCATGGATCTACTGCGCTAAAGATAGCGCTACTACGAAATTGGATGGTATAAATTAGGCAACCAAAATTACTTCATCACGCGCGTATATTTTTACACAAGAAAGTCAAAATATTGGACTTTTTTTGAAGAAAATTGCGCCAATTATTATAATTATTGATAGATCTTGCATCCATTTTCTGTTTATTTCCAAATCTCTACGGCTATAGCTATTTAGTTGCATGAAAAATCGTCAAAATAAGGTGTTTGTTTCCTAAATCCAAGGATGACTCGTCGTCAGAACTGGCACCAACACTACCACTAACACTTTTATTTTTAAAACGATAGCACTTCAACAAAATAAGCCTCACTTTATTTTAAAAAGCGAGTAAATTTGATGTTAAATTTCGAAAACGATAGCATTTTAACGAAATGTGCGACGCAGTACGAAGATGGCAGCTCGGACAATAGATTTTTACGCTTGCAAAGCGCCCTTTCGTCACTGCATTGAATTGGTACCAAGAACTCCCCAGAAATTGTAAGTACCTAAGCAAAATGTATAACCTCACAGTTTCAAATTAGATAATTCTCATTAATTTTGTATAATTGTTTCAATATTTTGAAGAATTTGTGAATTATTTGTATCAGTATTTCCTTTTGAATTGCAATGATTTTTGATTAAAATCAATCCGATTTTTACTAAAATTCTAACCTCAAATTTTTGGCCAATTTTATTCATTATTAATAAAATCGTCTGTTTGAAATAAGCAATAATCAAAAGGAAGGCTCATCTGAATATATTAAACACAAATTCTTCACACGCAACAAGCAACTTACAGAAATTGAAAAGTTTTTAATTGTAAGGTTAGAAATTGGAATTTTAAGGTTAGAAATTTTTAATGTGGTTCAGTTCAAAAAGACTCAATCTCCAGCGTTGCTGTAGAAACAAATCGCTAAAAGTTAGAGAATACGGCTGATTTTATTTAAACTGAGTAATTTGTAAATATGAACTGAAACTTGTAAATAAAATCACCCAAATTAATCTGATTTTGTTGGAGAAAATTGCCCAATAATTAATCTGTGCGAAGTTGGTCAATTTATCAATTTCTCATCTAAAAAAGTAGCCTAAAGCCACTAATTTATAGAAAAATCATAAGAGAAAACCACCTAAACATAGCCATCTTGCATAATTTTTCAATATTCTGGAAATAAAACAAAATTTTGAACAAAAATTCCAAAATTGGAAACTATTTTTTTTTTCAATTTCCGTTAGAATTAAATAAAGAAAGCGCTTCAATATAAGGTGAAACTTTTATATAAAAACGTTATATGCATATAAGATTGATTATGGTTTTGATTGTTAAGCCAATACGGTATATGCGGTTCAACTGTACATAAACCTCTTTCGACCTATGAGTTCCTGATCAAAATCTGAAATTTTCAAGAAATTCCAAGCATAGTGCTAGTTATTCGTGAGAGTTACGCAACCAAATATACACAGATTGAAACCATTGCAATTTTGTTTCTAATTGGGAACGTTTATGCAACCAAATATACACAATCTAGACCATTATGGTTATACAGCTAAATATACATGCTTTATAACTACAATGTCAACAGGGGGTAATTATGCAACCAAATATACACTAAAATAGAGAATTACAAATTTGTTTCTAATTGGAAAATAAATAAATCTGTAAATAAATTCAGTCCAACTTTATTTTACGTATTGAAAAATACAAACATAACTATCTCTTCTTTCAATTAACAGAATTTCTCGTTACTTATTACATTACGGTTTAAATAGCTTAATTTAATAATCTTGTTCATGTTTTTATAATCAACAATATGATAAACAGATCACAATATTTTAATCCAAATACAATAATAAACGAAGAAAAACAACAATAAAACAAAAATCATTATTACTATCGTTTAATTTAAACAAAAAAATTCACTTGCGCCAAGCGTTATTTCGATCATCATTCAATGCTGATGCTGATGATGATGATGATGCTGACGATGATTTAGTTTGCTTTAAACTAGGAAATTGACTATCTAGAGCATGATAATTATAATGTTCGTTCAATTCATGTTTGAAAATCACCTGTTTGCATTTCTCACAGATAATTAAATGCTTCTTTGCCGGCCCATCGTACATCCGATACAATTCCAATTGTTTATCGATATCGGGCAGTAGAACCAACAATTCGGGGAAAATTCGATCGAAATTCCCCTCCAATATACATTCACAATAACTGTAATAACGTTTTACCGGCAATTCGCCGATTTTATACAAATTCGAATACGATTTGAATTCATTAATTAAATCCGGATCTAGATTACAATTTTTAATTAGATTTTGATTGCGTATTGTAAAATTTCTAGGTTGATAATAATTGTTTTGTTTTATTGCCGGTTTTATTGAGTACGATTGACCGGAACTGTTTGTAAATGTTAAATCGTTCGTTTGGAAAGTTTCAAAACCCGGAGGTGGTTGTAGATTATTATTATTATTATTATTGGTGGATGAGGGTGGTAAAATCGGGAAACCAGGGGGTGGTTTTATATCGTTTGATAATTCGCCAATTTTCAATTCGGAACGTTTCTTTACAACACCATTCATCGATTCGTTCATTGTTATCGATGATGTATCATTATCTAAGGCACTAATTGGGGAATTCTTCGGTTTTTGTTGTTTTTTTGATTTATATTTACCACCATTATCAATATTGCAACTATTAGAATTAGTTTTCGTTGATACCTGAGTTGTTTTATTATTATTACTATTAGACTTACTATTATTTGTTGTTTTTGAATTAACACTAGCCCATGTATTATCAACTGGCACAGTTACACTATTCGATTTCTTCTTATCAATAGTTCGATTTAAACTAGGAAATTGATGGGGATCATTTGTTGGTAATTGTGGAGCTGGTGCTACTTTTGCTATTTTACTACTCGGTAGTTGTTTCTTCAATTTCGGTTGTACCCATTGGGGCTGTAACGGTGCTGTTGTATTCCCCAAAGCCGGAAAAGCTTCCGTAGCGCGTTGATTTACATTAAAATCATTAGTTTGGTGATTTGTCGATACTGAAGTAGATGGTGTTGTTGTTGTAATATGAGTGGAAGTTATACCGCCGTTATGATTGACATGAATCGAAACATTCGGACTATTACTAGAAATAAATAACGAAAAAATAACAATTTATAAAATTCGAATTAGAAACGATTTACTTGAGGCTAACATGAACGGTAGATGGGCCTAAACATGGAAAATTCTCGTTGGTTTTCGTCAAATTCGGTTTTGTATCGTTCGAATTACGAACGGTACGTGTTATTGTCACATCGGGTGTTTTCTTTTTCAATAAAGATGACGAAGATGGTGTTTGTATTGAATTTGTCGTTATTGTCACTGCACTGGATCGGGAACCACCTGGAATTTCAACAAAAAAATTCAACATTGAGCAAATTTCAAATCAATTTTAATGACCTAATGATGGGAAATCTTCACCACTGAACGGATTCGGTCTTGATGTTGTCGATGTAAAACTAACACTGCTCAACGGACGTGTTTGTAACGTTACAGTTGAATTGCCTAAAGCCGGGAAATCTTGCAATCTTAAAGCGTTTATTTGTTTCGGTAGATCTTCGTTGTTGCCACCGGGTTCTGTATGGTACCCTACAGCACCCTCTTCCTCAATTCTATACAATTTTTAAAACGTATTAGTAGTTAGATTAGTTGGAATTGCGCTTGAAAATTACCGATTTGTTCGTTTATTGCGATCAGCTCGTGGTCTGGGTGCTAACGTAAATTCCAATTCTAAAGTACGGGCTTGTTTTGTTGCTAATTTACTCATATGGCGGCTATGTTCGGTTGCAATATGGGCTAAAACAGCACTAAATTAATCGAATTTCTAATTGTTTCGAAAACAGTAAAAGCTCCTTAAATGAGACAATTTTTCTGGTCGATTTCCCGAATTTTTGTCCAGTTAAAACAGGATTTCAACATTAACGAAAATTGGTAATGTTTATTCCAAAATTTCTCGATTATTTTCCAATCGATTTAGTTGATTAGAACGGAATTTGAAACAATATTTCAAGCTCTATTCATTGGTATTTTTGCTTTTTCCAAATTTGGAAGCAATCTTGAGTTACAAAAAGAAGTATTAGAGCTTCTTTTTTTTCGTAGTTTTTACAATTTTCTATATTTTCCCCCATAATTTTATCGTAATTATTTATTTTGCAATAATATTCACACCCTTTATAGCAAATTGGAAGTATTTTCCAAATCTCCAAGAAATTTTCCAATTGCAGTGTGTTTTCTGGAAAATTTAGGACGAAAACTTGGGAATTTCGATCGGGAATAATCCTAAATTTAGAGAATTAAACATTTCATTTGATAGTTTATCTATAGAGAAATATTGGCCAGTTTAAACATTCCAATTGTGGAAAATTAAGGGAAATTCTTAGTGGAAAATTCTCACCTATTATTTTGTAATAAAATACGGCCTTATAGAGAATTTCACCTACTTTCCGAATTGCATATTCGAGAAAAATTTGTTCACATGGCCGGAAAAGCGCCAAGAAAACAACTAATTCTAACAAAGAATACGTGATAATTTTCCCCTATGAATTTCCACAATTGAAATGTTTGGAAAACTGTCCATTTTTCATCAACACCGTGTATTCCATTGAAATATTCCTGGCTCTAATGGAAACTCCCATTATTTGACGAGCGATTCGAGAAATATCTTAAAGATTGAGAGGAGAATCCTTGGAGACTATTTTACCAAAATTTGAGCCCCGTAGCTCATCGGTAAGTTGGTCAAAAAATGCCCAATTTGGGAGCAGCTTTGAGTCATTCCAAGTCATTTTTATAACGTTTTCAAAAGTCAGAAACGATCGGTTTTTGGACCAACTTGTCGATGAGCTACATGGTTCAAATTTTGCTCAAATAATCTCCAGGGGTCCTCTATAAATTTCCAGAATATTTTCCAAATCAGTCAAATATTAGATGTTGCTGTAATTTGGGTAGTTTAAAATTATTCCCAAAAAATTGAAAATTCCAAGTTTTTGTAGATTTTCCGGAAAATTAACAACGCAATCGAAAATTTTCACAGAGCTTCGGAAAGCCCTTCCAATTTGCTATAAACGGTGTAAGTATTATCGCAAAATAAATAGAATCGATCAAATTATGGCGGAAAATATAGAAAATTGTAGAAAAAAAATGCGAAAAAGTGCTGTAATAATTCTTTTTGTAACTCAAAATTGCATCTAAATTTGGAAAAACTAAAATCACCATTGGATAGAGCTCGAAATACCCTTTCAAATTCCGGTTTAATCATCTTAATCCATAGGAAAATAACGGAGAAATTTTGGCTTGAATATTGCTAATTGACTAGTGATGTAATTCCGTACTTTGCAATTCACTTTCGTTTATCAATTGCGCATTATCTTATCTAAAATCGTCATTATTTTAATATCAAATCCAATTCGATTAGACTTTAGAAATTCGTCATTACGAAGCTTCAACTGTCCACGTTTTGGCTAATTAAATTCAAATAACCACCTTTAAGATCGATTTCGGTTTTGAAAACGGCCGTCAATGGCATCGTTCTGCATTCACCTTCTTCGCACAGATAGTGTTCGTCGCGAAAATGCCGTTTCAGATCCTCCATCGAATTATAATATTGATGTTTACCATCGGCATCACAATAATGACAAAACAAATGTGTCCGACGTAAATGACGAAATAATTCATCACTATCGACAAAACGGGTATCACAAAATTCACATAACGGATGGCCTCTATGCGACTTATCATCTTTATCACCTTTACGCCGATGTACGCCCAATTCGTGTTTCGTATAACAGCGTCGTTCAAAATTGAATATCTTCAAATTATTCACGCATAATTCGCAATAAATTAGACCATGCTCTTTGCGCATATGGTCGCGTAATTGTGAGAATATCGGGAAGATACGTCTTGGTTCATTACAAATTTGGCAACGGTATTCTAATAGTTGTTGATATGACCGTTTTATCGATTGATTCACGAATATTAAACCATATTTATTATCGTAATAATCGCTGAATTGATATTTTGTGTAGAGAACATTGAACGGTTCGATCTTCTCGCTGAAAATCACCTGGAAATAAAACGAAATTAATCGACAATTCTAACGAGAATCCCCTCGAATCGTCCGCAAATCAACCACCATCCTGGTGCACAATTGCACCAATTTGCCCATAAAAAGTAACCTTGAACCGTTCTCTTGATCGTAACGACACTGTCTTATCGTATTACAGGGGCGATAAATTTTGATAATCGGCCGTACCTTTGGCATATGTCCGCGGCAAATGGGGCACTCGTTCTGGTTGCAGAGCACCCGCATCCTCGTCGAACATTCGTAACATACTGGATGGTCGCACACACCAATCGAATAGATTTCAACGTTTTTACAACAAACAACACAGAGATTCTCGTTGTCGTTCTGTTCGAAATTCGGCCGTTTGGACATTTTCTTCTTCGTCAATTTCAACAATCGGAAATTTGGGGACAACTTTAAAGATAACCACAATGACACTTTAAAGACACACGACACTTTAAAATCGGTGATCGGCGGATAGATGACGCTGGTGCTATCCACGTGTCGTAGAGATAACTTAAAAATTATACAAAATAATCTAATTCGTTTAAAGCCAACAAGAAAAATCAGAAAAATCACTTTCAAATAAAATAAAATCGGAATTCTATTCATATTTTAAAAATTGCGCCACAAATAGAGCGCACAGTTTAATTGCAATATAATCCGGAAGATGTCGCCACTTAAATTAAATCCCCACTTATTACAAATTGTCTCTAAATAACAACAATAGAATTTGAAAATAATTTCTAGTAATTTCAGTCAACAATATAAAATAATAATCAATAAAATTTGCTTATATTTACAAATTTTGGGAAATTTGCGCTACCAATAGTGCAATACAGAATAGTTGCAATCTACCCGGAAGATGTCGCTTATATTGATTGTCAAATTTCTAACCTAAAAATAATCCAAGCTTTCAAGCATTAAATATTAATCGTAAGTATTAATAATTAAATTAATTTATTGATTAATTAACATTATAAATTCAATATATCTGCAATATTAAATTGTTTTCATTAGTATAATTACGAAAAATCAATGTTTAAGGTTATGTTGAATCTATCGAAATCTCCACAAATAATGGAACATAAAATAAAATTAACAACATTAAATCCGCATATAATCTGCAATATATGCGAAGGATATTTGATCGATGCCACAGCAATAACCGAATGTTTACATACGTTTTGTAAAAGTTGTATAATCAAACATTTAGAGGCCAATACGTACTGTCCGACATGTAAAATAACGATACACCATTCGTATCCGCGACAATACATCAATTTCGATCGTACAATGCAGGATATCGTCTATAAATTAGTACCGAATTTGTACGAGAACGAGATGAAACGCGAACAGGAATTTTATAAACAACGAGGCTTATTGAATCCGAAAGAGAACCATCATTGCGACGATAATAATCGGGTTGAAACTAGCGAAATTGCCAACAATTTGCATAGACGCGATGAATTAATCAACGTCTGTTTGAATTGTTGTAATAATAGTAATAATAATAATAATAGGGTAGCGAAATTGTTTGTACGTGTGCCGACAAAGACGACAATTCAGCATTTGAAGCGATTCATTTTGACGAAATTGTCGCCAACTGGGGATATTTCCACTAAAATACAAATCTTCTATAATAATAATTTATTAAATAATCACGATAGTTTAAAATATATTTGTTTAATGAGAATTAATAGTGACGAAGTGCCTTTTTTATTGTTGCATTATCGACTATAATTATTTATTATTGCTGATCATATTCAATAAATCGTCAGTCAGACAGATTTCTTCGTTATTATCACAATCGATTTCCTGCCGTATCCGATCGATATCCTGTCGATTTTCGATCAAATCGATCTTATCGAATTCGCTCCGATTGTCGCCGATTTGCGTTGTCGCATTGCCGTTAGGATCGTCGATCAATAGACGCAACACCGGTTGATTCGATGATTTCGTATCGTTTGTCCTGCCGATCACTTGATCGACGAAAATCTGCAACTCTTGCATATCCTCGTTGCGATGCCGCTGTGGATTCGCGTCAATTTCCGTAAATTTCTCGAGAATCCGGCCGTTATCGGTGACCGCATAGATGTTCTCGCCGATATTCTTCAGCATTTCGGCCGCAATGGGGTTGAGATTGTCCGTTTCGAAACTGCCATCGAGTCTTTGCAAGCCCATCCGCAACAATAGCGACACCCGGATTTGATAGTCTTTCAACCAATGGGCAATATCGGCGTGTAGATCGAGTTTCTCCTGGTTCGATAGGATTTTGTTGAAATTGTCGACGAGATTTTGGACTTTTTCCAGTTGTGTTTGCGTCGTTGGATTCGTTACGAACGTTTCAATCTCGTATAAATGTCTCGATGTTATTTTTATAATGTCCGTACACATGGTTATTTGCCATTTGAAAACCATCGTTATCAAATCCCATAATTTACTCATACTGATCGTATCTAGACGCATACAAGACGATTGGGTTACATCTTCGATTATATCGCGTACCGATTCGTGATTGTGTGTGGCTTGTGGTTTCATCAATTCGTTCATTAATTGTTTAGAAATCAATACGGATATGATTTCGTCTAGAACTACAATCGATAGTTTATATTTATTGTTACAATAAATCGTGCAATTTACCTAAATTGGCTTTTTCTGTTGTAATATTTTGAGCTTGTAGTCGTTGAGCAACAACAAAAACCATCTCCGAGCCGAGATTGAGCACCAGAAATGGGGTGACATAGTATGACATCCTGTCATAGACTGGTAAACCGCACAGTTCGTTTATACGGCAAAAATCAATACCCCAATACCCTCCTACAAGTGTGCTTGCTTGCGGTTAATTTTACTAAACTATAATTGTTCCAGTATGGATTTTTGTGTGGTAGCGGTTGTTATAACTAATTCCAATTCATTTATAATTGCATTCCAAGGTTTTTTAACGACAATACAGATAAAGTTATTGATAAAATTGTTGGAATTTAAAAATATTTGTTCAATTATTTTAAAGCAAATACCGCCGATGAATCATGCTCAATAAATCGAGCGATTTTCGATTCGTTCCAATTTTAAATAACGCGCATCTATCTAAATCCGGCAATTTTCACTAGATGTCGCCGGCGCCAATTTCAAATTCGTCAAGATCAGCTGCCATTATGACGTCACAATTTAGTCGCTAATTTCAAATTCGTCAAAATTAGATTCGATTATGGCGCCATACAATTTATCAATTATGAATATTTCTATTATTTCTAAAAATTAACTATTTTATAATTATTATTTCTTGGCGTGATGTCTCGCCGGTTAACGTTTGGCAATCCTTGTTGAACTACACCATGGTTGTAGTTGTGATTACGATCTCTTTCAATTCATGTGTTCCTAATACAAAATATGATTTTCGATGAATCGAGAGCCGATATTTGTGACTCTCAATATCGGTTATCTCGTTTTATACAATTGGATTGAATTGGCGTCGAGAGAGAGGCGAGATTTTTAACAAATTCGATAAAATACAAAATGTGCAAAATAACGCCATTTCGCAAGAATTTAAATTCAAATACAAAACCCGGGAATATCTGCCCCCATGACTGCTACTTTTATACTTCTTTAAATGTATTTACTCCTGATAAACGATGGCGATTTTCGAACAATTGAGAAAATATTTAGTTATAATTTTCGACAAAAGATGCCAACACTCCTGACTACTACTTATAGGGCGCTGTAATTGTTCTACTTCTTTCAACCTATGTACTCCTGATAAACGATTGCGATTTTCGAACAATTGGGAATCTAGGAGTCTACTAATTTTCAATAACAGTGGCTGCTATTGATGCTATATTGCTATCGCAGCTATCGAATCAACTGGAAAACGAATTTTCGTGATAAATGGGCATTTTTTATTTATTTTTAAATATTTACAAATCAGTTGTTTATCGATAATTCTTGATAGGAAACGTACCGATTCATTTTCGGTTCGTCGTCGGTCGTGATCACCTGCAAACCGTCACGTCTCACCGAATTCTGTTCGAATAGACTTCGAAGTCGCTGAAATGACGGCATTAATTCGGTATTTTCATCGACTTTAACGATATCAGGAGTCGAATTTGGAATATTGATGATTTTAACCACACCATCACTATCATCGGGCAATAGCAAATTCAACAATTTGTTCGATTCCTTGATTTGATCGATCAATTCGTGTTTATCACTATTATCGTTAATATCGACGATATCGACCAATAACGATAATAATCGATTTTGATAGAAGATGTGGTCGTTTTTCCTGTAATTGGTGTAATTATTTAAATCGTATTTTAAACGACTCAATTCAAATTGGATCTGTTCGAAATTACGCGCGATAAATTTCGAAAATGACTTGGTTTTGATTAAATTACCCAATGATTTGGCACGTTTAATTTCGATGAATTTCGCTGTTGTAATCGGCGATGATTTCGATGTTAAATTCTCGTATTTGGAAATGATCGAACGTACGTTGATGCTCGCAATTTCCGCTTCCATCTCTACAAAAATTTTGAAAATCAACTGTTAATTTATTAATTAGCAAACAACTCACCTGTACGGTATAATTACAAAATATTTGTGTTATTGATCGATAAAACTATACAATTCGAATTGATAACGTATCTTCGTTATCACGCTAGGCCTGTAATCAGTAATTATTCATCAATGGTGATTATTTAAAGGGAAACTACGATACAAACAGGTGATTAATTCGATGATTGAATTCTTTAAAATTTATTTATTTCTTTTAAATGTAAAACAAATACAATACAATTATCGAATATAAACTACTACATACAAAATACATTTATAGCGGTGATAACAGGGGTCCATCAAACCAAACCTATTGCACCTAGTTAATTAATTAAAATAAAAATTAGAATTAAATTAAAAAGAATAAAATAACAGAGAAATTCAACAATGATCAGGTTTGGTCATTCTGGTCCAACAGGTCAATCATTTTTAATTAAGAATTGACACGAGACAAATTGACCTGTGATTGTTTCGTTATTTCCATGATTTTATCTCCAATCGCCTGTCAAAAGCCACATCGTTTTGATTCGGAAAAACCAAAAAAAAAATAGACGGAAAAATCGATAGAAACGGCAGGGGAATGCTAGACCCAACAGCTTTAATACAATTTGATAAAAGAAACAGTGAAGTAGAAGAAGAGAGAATAGAGAGAAGTTGATAGAAATTTTACAATAATCGCTGTGACTTATCGTCACCTATTTCCCAACAAGGTCTTGATTGATTTTAAATTGCGATCGAATCAAAAACTTGATGGGAAATAGAGAGTCGTTACATTCCAACAGCACTATTGCTGTGATAATTAAAATATCGCCTGCCTGTACTACTACAAGATATCCCAGAAAGTTGTTTGTAAATTATAGAAAATTCAAATTTATTGGCAAATTTGAATTTCCTTCAAATTATACACCGTACACCTGTTAAATTGGATTAACCGTACCTTGTTTTGTGTAAACTAAAAGAAAATCGCACATTAAATAAACGTCTAGAGTGAGTGTTCTTCAAAATAATCTTAATAATAACAATAAAGAAAAACGTTAATCTATCTAAACATGTAGTTAAAAAGTTAGAGTGATTGTTGTCTAAATTAAAATAATCGAAGAAATAAATAAAAAAAAAACCTACCTTTAATTGTGTAGCCGAAAATTAAAATAAATAAACTAATTTTTGTTTTACAATAATTTTTTTAAAATTATTTACATTGAATCTATCAGAAAGAAAACGGGCTTACCTTTTAACAACGCAAATTTATCGAAACGAAAATTTCGTACAAACCTGATACAGCCATATCGCCATATCCAACTGGAATCAATCTTTATTTTCGTTCAATTAATTAAAGAGAAATTCCAGAGGAGTTCTAATTGATTTGAAAAAAAATCCACTAACCTTCATAGCGGCGGTCTCTTAACTCATTTTAATAAAAAAATATGATTACATACCGTTCCGTCCGCGGTTAATTTAATTTTTAGTTTTTTTTTACTTTAGTTTTAATTGTTTTTAAAATAAAGAAACCTGTCGAAAACAGAAAAAATCAATAAATATCGCATGTAAAGCTATCGGTTTGTTTTTTAAAAATAATAATAATAAGAATAAGAATAGAAAAATGTGGTGATTGTTTGTTTTTTTTAAACTTGCGGATGATAGACGAGATAAATTGGAGATCATCTAAATCGCGGCTGCATCATTGGTGTTAGAACAGGCCCGGGAAACATCGGCGTACCATAAACCATCCCTGGCGGCATTCCAATCATTCCTGTACAAACAAAAATTACAAATCAATAATCGATTCGAATTAACTCAATTTTAGAGATAGAAGAAGAGTACGTTAAGTTTGACAATTGCCATTTCTCTATCGTTATTGTTATGATTAATGGAAAAAAATTAAACAATTACCGAAGATATTGGGAACAATTCGACAAAATAAAACGAAAAAAATACTTACCTTTGTTCAAATTAAAATTCAAATCAAATACTAAAAGCCTAGCAAAATCGACACATAGCTAGAAGGATTCTACAATTGGAGGAAATTTATGGAAAATTGCACGATTTT
This sequence comes from Hycleus cichorii, assembly GCA_013841215.1. Classification (NCBI taxonomy): domain Eukaryota; kingdom Metazoa; phylum Arthropoda; class Insecta; order Coleoptera; family Meloidae; genus Hycleus; species Hycleus cichorii. Next base: position 23,297 of record JACDRQ010000312.1, on the reverse strand, counting down.
CGTTAAATTTCCCTCAACAAAACAACAAAGAAATGACATTGGTCAAACAAATTTCGACTAGAAAGACGCGATTGGTTTCCATCAAAAAAATCGCTATTTATTTTTAATTAATTAATTAATTAACGCAAATGCAATCAATCAAATGACAATTAATCAACCACTGGAAACTAAGCGAGTGACAAATTTAATAAAATAAAAATCAAATTAAATTAAAATTAAAATGCAAGGCATGCTAAACACAGAGTGCGTGAATTTCTTTTTAAATCCTTTAGAATTTTTTACTGTTACAGAATACCTGGAGTAATTTTTTTATTTTTTATTTTTTAGATGAACCCCTGTGTTCGACAACAAATCCTCAAATCCTTCTATTAACAGAATAACAAATCAGAAACTAGTTGGGAATACCAATTATTAAAAAAAAACTTTAAAACTGTAGTTTTTCTAATAATATTCGTTTATTTAATAAACGAATCGATTCAATCGAATATTATTACAATAATCGTACAAATTGTTTTTGCAAAAAACGCGTAAAATTCTACAAAATTATCAGTAAGTCTTATTAAATCTGTAGGTAAATCAATTAACTCTCTACACTCTTTAATTGAAATTGAATTCTAACGGAATGTTTAGAAAGACGAGTGGAGAGAGTTATTTTTATTACAATTCGTGTACAACAGCTAAAAACCGCCCTATACAATCTACCAAATTTTAAACAAATTGTAGCACACATTTGATATGATTAATTGAATATAAAAATAATTATCCGAATGATGGTTGTTTTATCCTGATTATTATCAATTAATTTTTGGAAAATATCATCTTTTGTTTGTTTAAATTCAACAACCATCTCACATACCTGGTGGCATGCTGATAGGCGGTGGCCTCATCAAATGTCCACCAATTAATGTCGGCGGTCCTGGTATCATCGTATGTCGCATTGGTGCCATTACCGGTGTACCAGGCAATGTCATTGTTAATGGTGGTCCAGATACACGTACTGGAAAACGTTGCATCATTGCTGCTTGATTCATTGCTTCAACATGTTTCTGTTGTTGGACGGCAGCTTGTTGTGCAGCCGATACTGCTATTGCTAACTAATTAACATATAAAAATAATAATTAATTTTTTGTTAATTTATATGGGGAAATTAATTAACAATTGTATTTACATCAGAGGCAGTTGTTGTCGTTGAACTAGTTGCAATATCATCGGTTTTATTTGGAATTGTTTTTGCATATTTCGGTTGTCGGCTACGTATCTCTTCTAATGATACATCTTCAGGTGGATGGATAATTTTACTGGCCGCACCAGTTGTTGCAATTGTATTAATTTTAGATGTATCACTTGTACTAGCTGTATTTGTAGTCGGTGGGGCACTAATTGTCGCTGCAATCAAACAATTACAATTAATATACATTGGAGATTTTCCAAACAGAAAACAGATACAAAAAAAAATCTTGTTAGAGTAAAATTATCAATTTCTTAGAAAACTAACAAACTTACTGGAGAATTTCTGAGATTTGGGAAGCAATACTGTTGGAAAATCATTGAAAAATAGATCATTTTAGCCAAATTATCGGTGGAAACATGGGAAAATAAAACAAAATAAATACCCCAAAGTTTTCCTTTGTAACCCAGAATTCAAGCGATATTTTCTGATGGAAAAATGCTTCCATATATTCAAAATTATCAAACTTGCAGGAAATTTTCTAAAATAACTGCAACTATCATTGAGAAATTCAAATTGACTAAATTTTCCAGATTAATTTTCAAATAGAAGTAGAAAATGGATACAAAAAAAATCTTAGAGAAAGATTATCAATTTGTCGGAAAACTAACAAGCTTGCTGGAGAATTTCTGAGAAATTTGGAAAGCAATACTGTTGGAAAATCATTGAAAAATTGAAACTGAATAAATGCGCCAAGATTTTCCTTTGTAACCCGAAATTCAAGCGATATTTTCCGATGGAAAAATACTTCCAGATATTCAAAATTATCAAACTTGCAGGAAACTTTCTAAAATAACTGCAACTATACTACATTATCATTGAAAAAATCAGAATATTTGTTATATTAGAGATTTTCTTGATTTTTTTCAGACATAAATAGAAAACGAATATCAAAATAAACTTGGAGTAAAATTATCAATTTCTTGGAAAACTAACAGACTTACTGGAGAATTTCTGAGATTTGGAAAGCAATACTGTTAGAAAAGCATTGAAAATCGATAATCTTAGCCGAATTATCAAGCTTGCAGGAAACTTTCTAAAATAATTGCAACTATACTACATTATCATTAAAAAAATCAACATATTGGCTAAATTATAGACGAAAATTTAGAGAAAATTAACAAAATACATGCTCTATTTTCTCTGTAACTCAGAATTCAGTTAGGATTTTCGAAAATCAAAAAGCTCTTAGATACTCCTTGAAAAGCTCTTTCTAATAGCATTTGATTTATTTCAATATTTTATCAAACACGTTAGATAACGATTAATGAAAATTGCTATTTCTCAGACACCGTATCGGAAAAAATGTGATATAGACCCTCAAGTTTCTATCAATTTTCCGGAAAACTAACAAATCCAGTAGCCGACTTTTCTAAGATTAGAAAAGCTTTTTCAATTTAGTATATACAGTGAGAAATAATGGAAAAATCGATCATATTGACTAAATAATAGAGGAAAATTTGGACAAATTAAGAAAAAGCAGCTCCAAAATTTTCCTTTAAGCCAAAATTCTGGATTTTTTTTTAAACAAAAAATGCTATTCTATCCGTTTTGGTATCCCAGTAGTGAGCTAGCCCGGGCAATAAACCCCAAGGTGACTCAGAAACTAAAAAGCAAGCCCAGAACTTCGAGGCTCACCCGATCGCCCAATAAGCCAGCCCGCCACTGCGCCATCCGATCAAACAATCGAGATATCGAATGCAATGAATTAATATTCGTTTAAAAATAGAAGCAGAAATAAAGAACATTTTTAAAACAAATCCAATTACCTGACGAGATCGGTTTGAAATCAGCCCCGACAACCGGCGCACCCGGCGATGAGGTAGGTATAGCACTAGGAAACAGAGGCTTAGCTGGACCCCCTTGGCCGGACATCATTGCAACATGTGGTGGCATCATCGGCATACTAAACCACAAAACATAATCATTTCAATCCGATAAAAATTCACAATTAAATTACCCGGGATGCATGAATTGGGGTCCCATAGGGCCCATACTCATCATCGGTCCCATTGGTATACCCGGCGGCATACCCGGTGGTGGCATCATACCGGGCATCATGCCCGGCATGCCCGCCACAACGCCGGGGGCATTGCCTAACAGACCCTCCGGTTTTGAACGTTTCGATGATGGCTCGTCGTCGTCGTCTGAACCGGAACCGACATTTGTACCGTTGCCTAAACGTTGACGTTCGTGTTCGCGTAGATCAGCCGCAGGTATACCTATATGGATAACAATCCGATTAATCAATTTATTAATTGAAGAAATACAAACCTTCCATTCCGTATATTTCGATTTCGATATTTGTACGATTCGGTAGTGAATTTGGTACTTTATCTATCGTTTCTTTATGTACTTGCATACAATGTATCGATAACCCAGGACCTGTGTACAGTTTCTTATGGCATATATGGCATTTGAAATGTTTCGCTTTCTGGTGTTGTATCAAGATTTTCTCGTCTTCAAATTCACGATTACAATACCTAAATTGATTTACGTTAAGGCAAATATACGGCTAAAAATAACAGGCTATATTTAGAGGCCCCCAAAAAAATCCAATGATTTTTTTCCAACAACGCAATACAGGGGAAAAAAGGATACCAACACCACGGTTTAGACATCTTCTTCTTCTTACGACCCATTCTTTATCGAATCTATATAACTAATTTAATACAATCTTATTATTAATTAGAAAATTTATCACTTTATTCTATCGATAACATAGAAAGTTTTGTAGGAAATTCGGGATTTTCTTTGAAATCGTTGCTCTAAATTTTCCAAAATTCCACCACTAAACGTCCAACAAAATGGCCGACATATGACATTTGTCAATACCCTAAAACAACAAACGCCACTAATTGTAGCCCACACCTAAATTAAACCACAATTTATTCCAATTACACCATAAAAATACACCAAATTAATTTATTTCCATCAATATACAATAAAATTCAAGAATTTCTATTAAAATAGACTCAAATCAATAAAAATTATAGATTATTCAAGAACTAAATTTCAAATAGGGCTACAAGTAATTTCGGTAATTTTCGACAAAACTCGGATTTATTCGCAACTCGACAATGCGTTTGAATTTCGCCGCCACTATCCGATTGAAGAAAACTTCAAAACTTCTAGTATAGAAAATGTTTATTCGCTTTTATTTTACATAACAATAATAAAAATCACTGGAAAACCGTCATTATTTCTTAACGACTTGAATAACGTCCTCATCGTGCATAATATGCGACGCCCCAACCCGTTGCGGCGAATATTTGGTACTGGTGCCCCAAACTAGCGCATATTTAAACTGTTGGGCTAAACTTCGATGGATCGCATGGCAGACATGCTCGACGGTAACGCCACGACGTAGAATCAGACCATCGGCGAAATCGGGCGGTTGGCCGGGTTTCTTCGTGTAAACCCGAATTAAACTCAAATATTCCCACAGGATTTGCAACAAATAATCCAAATTGAGTTTCATATTACAACTAAAATTAGAAATATTTCAGTCTATAGGGATTAATTGTGTATTGTTGGGCTTCACCTGACTACAACACTGTTCGGCTGGCGGGCGATTCTATCGACTTCTTCTATCGAAATCTGATCGATTTTATTATAGACGTAAAGACAGGGTAAATAGACTCGATTAGCGCAGATTACGTCGATTAATTCGTCTGCGGTACAGTCTTCCCGGAATAGGACTTCAGCGTTGAAGATTTTGTACTCGTGCAGGATCATCTGGACCATTTTCTCGTCGATTTTCGTCAATAGACACGTGGAATTGAACGAAATACCGCCGCCCTTCTTTGTTTTAAAATAAATATTCGGCTTCTGTTTATTCAAACGTATCCCAACGCTCTCCAATTCCCTCTCTAATAACTGCCGATGGACGTCTTTTTTGGTCGCGTCCAACATCATTAGAACTAAATCGGCGGTGCGAGCGACGGCGATTACCTGTCTACCGCGCCCTTTACCCTGGGCTGCGCCCTCGATAATCCCGGGCAAATCCAACAATTGGATATTGGCGCCGTTATATTCGATCACGCCCGGTATGCAGGTGAGCGTTGTGAATTCGTACGAGGCCGCTTCGCTTTCAGTTTTCGTTAAAGTTGACAATAGAGTCGACTAAAATACAAAATTTCAATAAATCTGAATGGAAACTGGCCGGCAAACCGACTTTTCCGACTGACGGGAAGCCGATTAAGGCCACACGGGCATCGCCGCTCTTCAACACATCGAAACCCTCGCCTTTATCGGATTTCTTCGACGGTTCCAGCAATTGTGACCGGTATTTGGCCAATTTCGCCTTCAACAGGCCCAAATGGTATTCAGTTGCTGGAATGAATTCGGAATTATTCGGCGATAGTTACGAATATTGAACGGTACCTTTGTTCTTTTGTGTTCGCGAGATTTCCTTTTCGATTTCCGAGATTTTCTCTAAAATTCCCATTTTCGTTTGCAAATAAACAGAAAATATCAATGCGGACCGCACGATCGGGCAAACGTCAAAATTCCTAACCTTTATCAAGCGAAACGTCACCGCTCTAGCGACATCTATGGGGATCGTTCAGCGAAATTTACAGAAATCTTCAATTACTGATAATATAAATTGATAATTTATTAAATTATTACAAATTACATACAATCGAATTAACAAATTTACAAAATAGAAAACAATTACATAGAATCCATACATTAGTTGATTTAATTTGAATAAATGCCATTTCACTGACATCTCTTGGGGAAATTTGTAAGTAAAACCGAACAAATCGCGACTCACAAACTAACAAATTTAACATAATTGCTAATTAATAAATATTAATTACACTAATTATGAGATTATTCGACAATTAACGGATATAATTATATAAAAATAATATCAATATAGCGTTCGATTTAGAGGTATTCTCTACGAACACTTGTCAATGTTCTATACAATTTGTACTGAATTAATTCGGAATTCCATGTTAATCACTCAACGATCCTCGGGTCCCTGTACTGTCCAAATTACTAGACGAACTACCGAAACTCTCGCACGCCTCCATAAATAGATCCGGATTGACCATTTCCATAACACGCCACGCTAAAGTTTTCCCTAAAATCTCCCCAAATTATTTACAATAAATCGTGTAATTTACAGGTTTACCGATATGGACACTCTCTTTAATCTCGTCGGAATTCTCGCAATAATGCAGAGCGGCTTTGCGTAGTTGTTCACAGCGGCATTGATCGGCCAATAGTAAAATATTAGCGACACTATTCGGCGTTAGATTTTCTAATAATGCCCGTTCGCACAATACTGTAAGACCTGGCAATTGATAATGGACTGATAATGGTAGTAGTTTATAGGCGTGTAGATCGGCGTTATCGACTTTATCGGTGTAAATATAGCGGATTAATTCGGTAATTAGCGGGTAGTCGAAATCGGTTAAATCTAATTTGTGTTGGATATTTGGCGATGTTTCGTTGCTATAATCTTGGAGTCTCGACCATAATTTCTGGCTGCGAGTCTTTATAATCCAGCTGTGTACGAGTAGTTTCGCTTTATTATCGCCGTCTTTACAAAAACACTCAATTATTGTGTCTTTATCGGCGTCTTTGGTCAATAATCTCGCCATATCTTGGGATAAACTGTGGACTTCTTCGTCGCTTTGGATAATCTGCAATTTCAACATAATCGCGATGTCTTTATCTGGAAAATACGCAAATTCAAGCGATTATTGTGGAAATTTGTGGAATTGACTCACTACTGTCTAAATGCCGCTCCAATATCCCCATACTCTTGTAGCCGATCGATAGTAAATCTTGGGAATTTTGCAAGTTTAGAACAATACTAGAAATCGGACAACATTCCCAATGTTTGATGCTGGCATCCCAGATACCGAACTGGAAACGTATCCGGGCCTGGCCGGTCTCCTCGACCCGACATCCGGTCAAATTCAAACAAACCACCACCGGATTGGTGACTTTCTTGCCATTGGGGCCTGGAACAACCGAATTTCTAACTCAATCCGACTAGAATGGGACGATTACCTTTCCAAAATCGCACGGACACGTTCCAGAAGGTCGTCATTCCGTTGACCGAACACTGGAATCGCGGACTGTCCAACAGATTGCGGCGTGCTATCGTTTTCGGGAACCGTTCGATGCGCCAGATTTTCCGGAAAACCACCTCGCTAGCCACCGGCACTTCGATCTCTTCGGTAACCGTACCGACTTCGATTTGGATCTGGTCGTCTTTCTTTGATTTCGGTTTGGTCGGCATTTTGATTCTGTTTCGATTAAAAAACTGGATTATTTTTAGCAGTGCTAATAGGATTGCCAACTTTTAATAAATATAGAATTTATTATTTAACACTTTATATTTAGTCGTATTTTAACACGTATCGACGTCAGAATTGTCAAGCGCTCGAACATTCAGTTACAATTAATTTAATTCAACGAATTGTGATCAACAAATTTGTTTAAACAATCACGTGAATTCCTCGATTAGGGGTAATAAAAATAAATAACAAAGTAATTATCGATATTCCTTGCAAGATCTACATCTTGTTGTTGAGTTAACAACGAGAAATCGAAATAGAGATCAAGATTGAGATTATTACACACAAATACAAGTTTGATAAGATTTACCTTTAATATCCTGTTTATTATTATTGAAGTTTATTGATAAAAACAAAATCGAAATGCAACTCGATATTTATTTTCGTAATTCTTGATTTGCGTATTTTTAGATTTTATATTCTAGAATTTTTCAATAAATACTCCAACAATTTCACAAAAATACCCCTATTCGAAACGATCAATTAATAATTAAAATAATATTTACATGTCCCATTTCATGTTGCCAACACGAATCGTTCAATAATTCTTGTTAACACTACAATTAACAAACATCAACTATTCTCGATGCTTTAGTTTACTGAATTTATAAAATTATCGCAAATTTCGTATCAAATTGTCCCTCCACTCTCGTCAATATTTCATCCCCACTGTCTCGACTTAATCAACAAATCTCTTAATCATTTAATTACTTGATAATTGCTAAGAATAACGGAAATAATAGACAATTTGTCCTCTTATCAATTTATATTTGTTTAAATTATGAGCCTATTTTCGACTGGATCAAATTAATTTCGTTAATTACACCATTATGATTAGATATCCAGCATTTTTTGTCTACCCAATTTAGACATCAATTATAATCAGATTGTTATTAATTAATAATCGATAATTAGTGTTAATTTGCCTATCAATGCCGCCCCTTTAATGCGCGATTTATTACCGTCAAATAAACGTTTTAGGGGTGAAATTTTGACGAAAGTTATGTATTTGATTTTTGTGCTTTTTGCTTGTATTTCGTTCGAGTTTTATCATTTATTTGTACGTAAAAAACGGTGATTTTGTTTAAAAACACAGTGTATCTATGCTTTTAAAAGGATTAATATGAAAAGTTTTATGGAAATTTCGTTTGAATCACGCTCCGAATAAATAAATGAGACTATTTTTTTATGAATTAACAACAACAATGATGGAATATAAAAATCTGGGAAATTTCAAAATACAGACACGGCAATTGTGGCTTAAAACACACATTTTGAAGATTACAAATCGTTTAAAAACGGTGTTTTCTTTATAATTGCCAGACCAATATATTAAAAAATACAGCGATATCTATCTTAGATAATATGTATTGACAAGAAGTGTCGATAATTTCCGATTTATAGTGTCGATCTTTTTGAAAATGAATGAAAATTCTTTCAATTTGTAAAATTTTCATCTAGAATGCCTTTTGGGGGGAATTTTAAAAGTTCCTAATACTTTCAAGAAAGATTACACTGAATACATGAAAATACAAGAAATGGCAACTATACAGCAGTGGCGAATAGAAACAGGAACATAGCGAGGTTTTTCTCTGTATAATTGCCAGTGCAGTGTATTAAAATACAGTGATATCTGTCTTAAGTAAATATCGGTGAGAATTTGGGTAATTTGGCGTTTATAAAAGCGTCCAATTTGCAATCAAAACTGAATAGAAGTGGATGTAAATAGAAAAGTTTTACGAAAATTTGTCAAATTTTAGTTTAGAAAGCGTTGCAAGGACACATTTAATTATTTGAATATTGTAGATTGAGGAATGGTGTTTTCGGTATAATTTCCGGAGCGGTATATTAAAATATACAGTGCGATTCAGCAAAGTATGGACAGTAAGCTTCAAAGTCTAATAACTCCTCTATTCTATAATCGAATGAAAAAATGTATACAAGAATTTAAAGGGGAACATCTAGGCTATCTATTGGAATTGGAAAAACTCTCCTACGATATTTGGAAATCGGAAAAATCGACGTCAACTTTTGAGAATTACGCAAAATTGCATGGAAAATTCATAAATATGAAAACTCGAAGTTTACTCGATTCGAAAATAATATTACCATTTTGAAAAATTAATTTCTCTTCGCGCAAAAAGGTTTAAAAAATTGTGAATATTCGAAAAGCTGATTGAACTGTTTCAAAAATCCAGGTCAGGGAATCCCTTAGCCCACCAGCAATAAATTTGTAAAGCAAGAAAAGACAAAATTTGAAGGGCAGTACAGATGTCTCTGGTTAACTTTTGAAGAAATGCACAAGTTGAAAAGAAATAAATAAATCACAAGACGGAGAAGGAACATAGAAACACATGTTTAGTGTATCGAATTGGCCAAAATGTACTGCCCTTGAAACTTTATGTCTTTTCTTGCTTTACAAATTTATTGCTGCTGAGCCAAGAGATTCCCTGGCCTACATTTTTGAACCAGTTCAATCACCCCTTCGAAAATTCACAATTTTTTAAATCTTTTTTCGCTAAGAGAAATTAATTTTTCAAAATAGTGACATTAATTTCGGATCCAGTTAACTTCTACTTTTTAAATTTAAGCATTTTCCATGCAATTTTGCGTAATTCTCAAAAGTTGACGTCGATTTTTCCGATTTCCAAATATCGTAGGAGGGTTTTTCCAATTCCCATAGATAGCCTAAGTGTTCTCCTTCAAATTCTTGTATAAATTTTTTCATTCGATTAAAAAATAGAGGAGTTATTAGACTTTAAAGCTTACTGTCCATACTTTGCTGAATCGGACTGTATGTCTTAGGTAATATAATTTCCGATTTAAAGTATTGATTTTTATGAAAATGAATGGAAATATCGCACAAATTTCTCAATTTTTTATGTAGAATGCCTGAGGAGGAATTTTAAAAGTTCCCAATACTTTTAAGAAAGATTACACCGTGTGCATCAAAATACAAGAACTTACAACTATACGGTAGTGGCGAACAGAAACAGAAACATAAATAGTGAGGTATTTCTCTGTACAATTGCCAGTGCAGTAATATTAAAATACAGCGATATCTGTCTTAGGTAAATATCTTTCGTCTAATTTTCAATCAAAAGTGAATAGAAGTGGATGTAGATAGAAAATTTAACGAAAATTTCTCAAAATATAGTAATACCTGTCTTAGGTAAACATCCGTGAGGAATTATGACTAAAAACATAAAAATAGCCACATTTAATTATTTAAATATTGCAGATTAAATGTATTTCGCTGAACAATTGCCAGTGCTGTTTATTAAAAATACAGCAATCCCTGTCTTAGTTAATATTATTTATAAAACCCTTTAATTTTGGATTTAAAGTACTGATTTTGATAGAAATAAATGGAAAATCTCACTGGGTAAAGTTTAAAATGCACATACATGCCAATAATGACTAAAAACATAAATTAATTGTCTGGATATTGCAGATTATTTGAGGAAGATTGTTTCTTCATATAGTTGCCAGTAAAGTATATTCAAAATACAGTGATATCTGTCTTAGGTAAATATCTTTCGTCTAATTGTCGCTTAAAAGTGAATAAAAGAGGATGTACATAGAAAAGTCTAACGAAAATTTCTCAAATTTTTGTTTAGAAAGCGTTACAAGGCCACATTTAATAATTTGAATATTGTAGATCGTTTGAGGAATGGGTTTTTTCACTATAATTGCCAGAGCGGTATATTAAAATACAGTAATACCTGTCTTAGGTAAACATTTGCAAGGAATTATAATTACAAACATAAAAATATTTAATTAAATAAGCATTGCAGATTGTTTGAGAAATTGTACAATTGCCGGTGCTGTATATTAAAAATTCAGTAATATCGGTCTTAGTTAATACTTAGTTAATAGTCGTGTTTACAAAAGCCGATTTAAAGTACTGATTTTGATGGAAATGGATAGGAAAGTCTCACTGGGTCAAGTTTAAAATGCACACACATGGCAATAATGACTAAAAACATAGAATAATTGTCTGGATCTTGCAGATTATTTGAGGAAGAATGTTTTTCCATATAGTTGCCAGTACGGTATATTAAAAATACAGCGATATCTGTCTTAGATAGATCAATATCAATGAGGGCTCGTGTAATTTGAGGTCTAATTGTCGATTAAATTTTGTGGAAACGAATGAAAAACTCTAAGGAAATTTTATAATTTACACAAATGGCAATTATCACTAAAAACACAAAAATATCCACATCTAATTATTTAACAGATCGTTTGAAAAATGGTGTTTCTTTGTAGAATTGCCAGAGCAGTATAAAAATACAGCGATATCTGTCTTAGGTAAATATCAACAAGGAGTCGAATAATTTAGCGTTTATAAAATATAATTTTCGACTAATTTTAATGGAAATGGACGAAAACTTTTCAATTTTTATTCACAATCTGTTAATTTTGAAATCTTATTCCTTCGAAGACATAAATACAGTGCTGGCAAGTAGAATTAACAACATAAAATAATCAAATAGTGTTTCCACATACAATTGCCGCTTGTGTATTATGCTAACTTTGGCGTTAACGTTTCGCATGTGGAAGGTCGCGTTGTTTTTCGCGGTTTATTTATTTATTTGTTTATTTATTTTTGTAATTTCTTGGAAAATAATCGTAGACAAATAAAGATTGGAGATATAGTTAGAGATACGTAATAGAAACCAACAATTTATTATATTTGTAATACAATAAAAATTCGAATAAAACGCAAAGATAAAAATAATTGTGAAAATCCAACATCGAACAAAGATCTATCTAGCCGAATCGTGTATTTTTAGAAATCGTACATTTCCTAAATGCAAATTCTAATAATTCTACATTTAGAAAACGAAAACTGAGAAAATTAATTCAACAGTAAACGAATTTCCTCGAACTGAAATCGACTAATTTCCTCTATAATGAAAGATAAATTAACAAAGCCAATTATTCGATTAGAAAGACCGGAAAACCGTCGAGGAAATTCACAATTAGACCTTCAATTTACAAAAATTTCATCATTTCTACCGCACAAGTTTTAGAATAATTAGAAACATCTGTACAGATGACACGTTGTTGCAATAGTTTTTTTTTATTTAATTTTAATTCAAACTCTCACAATGATACAACAGAATAACAAATTGAATTGCATTTTTATTATCCAGTAAATATAAATCTATCATTATCTATCGATATCTCTATCCTTCTATTTTAATGTAAACAAATCAATAAATTCAATTAATCATTGGATGATTCAAAGAATTGCGACCTTAATTTGAGTGAGGAATTCTGGTCAATACCGCCGACTCACGCGTTTTTATGAATCTACCAAGGTATCGGACTTATTCGCAATTAATTAATCGATTTACTAATTAATGAAGGTGATTAATTCGTCGATTACTTACCCGATTCGTGCGTACGTACGTTCGTTTCGACCGTTCACATCAATTTAATGTTTTCGCGACCGGAACGTGCGCGTTTATCGATGGATGGCCACGTGCAGCCTTGATAATCACCAAGAAATCTTCTATCAATATCGCCGAAATATTCGCCCGCAATTATCAAAAGGAGCAATGTCTGGCAGACGGAACGGCGACATATTTAAATAGTCCGCTGACGAAATCGGCGAGTTTAAAGTCCGCCGCCGATTGTTGGAAAATTCGCCCGAAACCGCGAATCGATGGGAACGAATAAATTTTCCGCATGTTTATTGTTTTGTGCGTTAGAAAATGCGATTTTCCTCAAAACAATGGAAATTTACAATTCGAAAGTTGTTTTGTTGTATTGTTGCCATATTTTATATAATAAAAAAATAATCAAATAGATAAAATTTAATTTAATTCAATGACATTCGGTTTGATATTCAAACTGTATACGATTAGAGAGTTTCACTTGATTTGCATAAATTTTCATATCGCCTTATTTGCGGATAGATAGAGGGAGATTTGTTGGAAAAAACGCGATAAATTTCAATGATTTTCGTTATAATTCTGTCATGGTGATCAAAATCCTTGGATATTGTCGATTTCGGTAGTCCTCGGTAATTGCTGAGGATTTGTTCCGGTCATGTTTGACCGTGTGGGTTGAGTTTTTCGAAATAAAATCACCAACTGTGAGTTCGCGATAAATTAAACTCGTGTGCATATCTGGCTGTATAAAATATACACGAAACTTCGTCATAGTTTGGCTCATTATAAGTGTCGATATGAGGATGTAGAAGTAGAAATAAGGGAAAATCTGGGGTTGGTTCTGTTGATTTTTAATGACCTCTTCTTAAGTTTGAGTCGTGAAAAAGAAGCCATATAGTGCGTTTTGGTCGTTTGTTCCAGTATAAAAGATTACGAATTTCGCTAATTAAATTTTTAAACAGGGCCGGAGCTGTGGAAAATATCGAATGAGGCAAAAATTTTGCCAATTTCTATCGAATTTTACTTTCAACTACCGAAAATATTAAACAAATAGAGTTTTTCGAATATAAATCTAAATTTTTAAATATTTTCCATCTATCGAGGCGAATTTTCGAGTCTTTAGGTCCAGATTTTTGAACATTCTCATGATTCTCATCATTAACCACCAGTTTTTCACACGAATTTAGTTCCATAAACTTGTAAACACTTTTTGAGGAAAATTTTCAAATTTAACACTAGATTTTGTAAATTTTACCATTTAAAAGCAACTTTTAGGCATCTACCCTTCAATGTTCATCCAAAATTTGGCTATTGAATCATTTTAAAGAGATGTTTCCGAGGTCTTCAAAATCCTTCCAATCCAGATTTTGGGACCTTTTGGGTTTGAAGAAGAGTCTTATCAGTTGATGAGCAATTCCCGAAATATTTCGCGGTCCTTACATAATATCTTAGCAAAAATTGGACCATATAGCACATCGGAAACTGCTCAAAAAACGTCCCTTTGGACAATATTGCAATTTTCAAAACAACTTTACGGAGATCTTTGGGCCATTGTTAGCCGTTTTATGTCTATAGCCGATTGGTGAAAATCGCAACATTGTCCAACAGATGAGCTACGAGGTCCAACATTTGCCGAAACGTTCTCCAGAGGCTTCCCGGCAAGTTCCCGAAATATCTCTCGAATTGTAGTTATATTTTGTTTTAAAACCAACAGGGCCGTAGCGAAAGAAAATTTAGCTATCGAATTTTCAACAAATTTGGCTAGTTAGATATTTTAAAGCGATAGTTTTGAGCCTTTTAGAATTCTTCGAGTTCAGATTTTGAGACATTTTCGTTCTTGCAAAATAACTCAGACATATTGGTTTTCAATTTTTCTTCATGTTCACGCAGTTTAGATCCCAAATTACAACAATTTGGTGCATCATTTCGAGGCAGTTTTGTGGTCTTAAGCCTCTTTCAGTCCAGGTTTTAATTTCACGATAAGTCCAATTAGTTGGTGAGCAATTCAATAAATATTTTGTAAATCTATAGAGCAGTGCCTAGAGAATATTTTAGCAAAAATTGGACCCTATAGCTCGTCGGGAAGTTGGTTAGAAACAGCTTTCTTTAGAGAATATCGCAATTTTCGTCACAATACAAAACAACTAACACAAATTACGTTACGGAGATCTCTGGGTCATTTTTAGTCGTTTTATGCCTGTAGTCGCTTGGTGAAAATTGAAACATTCCAACAGAAGTGTTTTTTGATCGACTTCCAATGAGCTACAGTGGCAACTTTTGCCAAAATGTTCTCCAGAAGCTTCCCGACAAGCTCTCTCGAATTAGTTGGTTATATTTTGTTTTAAAACCAACAGGGCCGTTGCGAAAGAAAATTTAGCTATCGAATTTGAACAATTTAGGCGAATGTTCGGTCATAAATTATCAATTTTTAACAAATTTGGCTAGTTAGTTATTTTAAAGAGAGAGTTTTGAGGCTCTTAGAATTCTTCTTTTGTAAAATGACTCATGTTCACGCAGTTTAGGTCCCAAATTACAACAATTTTCCGCCAATTTGGTGCGTCATTTCAAGGAAGTTTTGAAGCTCTTAAGCTTCAAGTCCAGGTTTTAATTTCACGATAAGTCCAATTAGTTGGTGAGCAATTCAACAAATATTTTGTAAATTGATAGAGCAATCCCCAGGGAATATTTTAGCAAAAACTGGACCCCGTAGCCCATCGGGAAGTTGGCTAGAAACAGCTATCTTTAGAGAATATCGCAATTTTCGTCACAATACAAAACAAGGAACACAAATTACGTTACAGAAATCTTTGAGTCAATCTTGGTCGTTTTATTTATGTAGTTGGTTGATTAAAATTGCGATATTGTTTAGGAGATACGTGGCTTGATCGACTTTCTATGAGCTACGAGGTCCAACTTTTGCGAAAATGTTCTCTGGGATATTTCTCGAATTACAATCCAATAGGACTTGTTTTTAACACTTTAATTATGCTTTAAAAGCAGGGACGGCTTGTTGGGTAGCCATCTGAAACCGTCCCTGTTTTTAAAACATAATTGAAAAATAACTCATTGTAATGTCTATCTATTATAAAATATCGAAAGAATACACGAGGAAGCTTTATATTGAATTGACATTCTTGTTGCTCCCTTTTCGATAAAAATGTAGTGTTTAATAATGAGATTCGTGTCGTTTTAAATAAAATTTCCTACTAGATCGAATTTAGAATTTTCCGATTGACTGATCCAATTTAAAACGATACATTAATATGCCGGTCGGTTAGAAAAATAAGCGGAATTTCCAAGAATTTTCTCATGTCCAACTTTAACATTTTTAGTAAATTAGACAAGAACGTTTCCATCCTACCTATTGGATCTCATCAATCTACGTCTTGTCAACAATTGATAGTTTTCAAATAGTTGAGTCGGAAATTTAAAAATCCCCTTTATTTAATCGTCTTTCGATGATGACAGTCGAATACGCTACGATAAACTCAAATGCAACCGACCGGAAGATAGATCCCGAGTATGTTTTATCGAAATTTCCATTGTTATAGAAATAGAAACGAACCGGATTAGATTTCCTAGAAAATTGCAAACAATTAAACACCGAAAACAGGGATTGTAATAAATCACAATAAATTGTATTGTTGAATCAACTGGAAATCGAGATAAATTCGATCAAAACTGACCAGAAATCAATTTTACTATAAATTCGAAATTATTTGTCCCCTGTTGGCGACAATTTGATCCGGTCTCTGGAGGAATTGCGCCAATATAAAATTTGACATTAACGAGAATACGTCACTTATTTATGAATGCAATTATAAGGCGCTATCATGTTTCTAATAACGAATGATAAAAATCAAGCGGGATTGACAATTTCGCCCGGCGCATCCACCAATTTTAATCTCGCCTTTTCTTTTCCGATATCCATCTTATTGCCAATTCAATAATAATTTAACATGATCGTAGGCAGTTTGACAGGATAATAGGGCTAAATTCTGGCTTTTTCCCCATACAATAACACAGTTTTTGGTGGTTGTATTGGTGTGTCTACGACGTTAAAGTCGTGGATCCTGCGCCGTACACTAGAACCGCCACTAATACATCGACTGACTGGCAACCACCCCCGCTATTTTTCCATACGACTTGTCTATAAAACAGACGTTGGGCATCCCGACGTCCTGTAACAAGCCTCACTGCACTCAGTCTACACCACACAACGCGATAGGCGATAATTTTCAACCAGAGAGGCGTTTTGTGTTGTTTTGATTTTGTATTTGGATTCCTCCAACTCGCCCCCGGGAAGAAGCCACAAGTTGTTATCGAAGCGCAACAGTGTGTCGATTTTTCCGCCCTCTTTCTGTTTATCTTTTCAAAAGTCTCCATTGACGAGCCAATATGGGAAGTTTCATCGTTCGTATCGGAGTTCTGATGGTCGCTCTAATCGTAACGGTGAGTTGTTTCAATTGACAATCAAATTAGATCGGAAGATTTGGAAAATTCGCGTCTATTTGTGGTTCAATCGATATTTGCCGTCTAATCGGATCGTTTCAATTCGAAAAATCAGCATTGAACGGTAACAATAGTAACGAACATGTGTCCCATTAATCATCAATTTTGGTTTCGGGGTGAATCGGGGGTGGAATGTGGGCGTTTTAATCGGGTAATTGATAGAAATCCGATTTGTCGAATTTCGATTATTCCACGAATACAAGCAGATTGGTATATGGAATTCGTGAAATTCTAATTCTTTAGAAATTAACCGACAGTTAATTAAACGAATTTCGGTTTTATTAAATGACGATTTGAATTTGATTCGATTTAATTAGAACGGCGTGAACGATTTGCTCGATTTTCGTTGGAAATTCCACTCGATTTCGACACCCGATCGGGTTGGTTTCATTCAAATAACAACCCTTGATAAAGTTTGAACCGTGAATTAACTACCGGTGTTGCACTCGAACAATATCAAGCCGCTATTCAGAACGATTCGTTAAATTTAATTCAATTAAATGCGACATTGATAATTGTCGAAATTTCTCAATTTCGATTACTACTCCGGTCTCGTTCGGGTCGTATTGCTTTGATCTTGAGCCGATTTTACAATGCGTTTAAAGCGATTTAATTGCCAGTAAATTAGATGGATTTGATTTTGTTAGCGGCTTATTTGTAACAAAGTCCAATTACATTTGAATTAAATTGGAATAACGGAAAAATGCTTCAATAATAATCGAATTGTAGGTAAAATCGGACGATTACGATTTCGATATTGAGAATGCATTGCGTACGATTTTAACACCACAAGATTACCCGACAATGCAATTACAAGCGTTACGTAGGAGTATTTTCAATCGTCTATTGGATCGTTTCGATAATGGCAATATTGATGTTGATATTGGTAATGATGTTGGCGTGATTGATCGTTGGAATAAACGGAATTTGGAGGCTTTAGCTCGGGCTGGTTTAGTCCGAACATTACCAATAACACAACAGGATAATAATGACGATAATAATGAACATGATAATGACGAGGACGATGGCAATTTCAAACGCAGCCTCTCCAGTCTTGTTAGAAATGGCCAATTACCATACCAAAACAAGCGCGGTATTCAATCACTGGCCAGAAATGGCGAATTAATCCAACACCAGCGTAATAATTTCGACGATACTAGCGATTTTTACGGCACTAAACGGAATATCGCCAGTTTAGCCCGGAGTGGCGAATTGAATTTGGGTAAACGGAATATCGGCGCTTTGGCACGGGATGGAATTCGCGTCAATGGCAAACGGAATTTACCGTCAATTAAAGCGCAATTATTGCCGCCGAATCGCCAATTCAAGCGCGAATTGAAAACCAACCGACAGAAACGGCAAATCGACTACGACAATACCGAATACCCGTCGCCGGTCTACCAAAATCAAAACGTCTACGATTACGAAGAATTAATGAAGGCGCTGACTGGAGTCTATCCGAATACCGAGAAGCGTTTCCTAGGTGAGTTTCTTGAATTAATTCCAAAAACTACCCCGATCCGCCTGTATGTACAATGAGAGTTGAAATTTTGAGGCTCGTTGGCTCGATCCGGTTGGTTCCGTTCAGCGGCACCATCAACATCACGCTACTATCAGAATTTGCCGGAAAAACGCCACATTGGTGCTTTAGCCCGTCTCGGTTGGTTGCCGGCCTTCCGTAACGTGCGTCGTTTTAACCGTTCCGGACGCTCATCAATTTACAATATTAACAATATTGATGATAACGATATTTGCAGGTTGGACAAACAAATTTTCTATCGATGTTTTATTGTAGATAGAGAGCATGTGGATGCCGTAGAATTTCACCGATTAAATTCCCCTTGATGATGTTACAAATTCCTAGAATTCTAGGTTAAAATTGTAGTTGTAGAGAATTCTAATTGCGCACCTAAAGCGGGTTGCTAAACTCGTACAACCAAACAGCGCGCAATTCAGAATTTCTAATTTTATCAACAGATTGTTGATGTTTGGATTTTGAATTTTCTAGGCCGTCTGCCGCAGATGGGCAAGCCGAAGACTACACCGCCGCCAAAGACGCGTTTCCACTAGACAATAAGCGCTACCTCCTCCAACCGGCCGTTGATAATCTCCTTTTGAGACGGATGTTTCCGCACCACCCCCGAACGCACGCTTTCATCTCCGAACTCTCCTAAATTCCACCCCTTTTTGCGAACATATCCGTTGCATATCTGAAGATACTTTATATTTTTAGGCAATTTTTCCAAAACGAAAAAAAAAACAATCAAGAATATCATCCCGAACATATATCATTAGAGATTAGAGTTGTAGCGTTTAAGGCCAAGGATAAATTTAGTGGAAATGTTTCGATTCCTATTTCAACCCTTCAATCTAATCCTAAAATAAAGGCTGGAAATATTTCTAATTGTATTAGAGAGTAAACGTACAAATTTCGTACGGATACTCTTAAAAACTAGTCAATGACAATATTTTTTGCTGTGTATGACAATAGAGGAAATTTCGACAATAAATGTAATTAAAGACAATAAAATTAAAGTCTTAGTGTTTAATTATTGAATTCTACATATTATACTTTGAATGTATCGATGACAATAAATCTATTGATATTATTGCAAATTTGCTTTATAATTAAGACCAATAATTCTTCATTTGCGCCGGATATTGGGCCTGGCCGAATAGATCTTGGTTGTTGGTGAAACCGGCTGCGGCCGCTGCCGCAGCCGCCGCCGCCGCCGCCATATTATCCTGCAAAGACATCATCCAATCGCCAGTTTTCATCCAATTTCCACTACTCGTATCACCAATTTTATCCCTATTATTATTACCACTATTATCACTAGTATTATTGCAATTATTTGATAGATAATTCGTATCGAAAACATTCGTATTATCATTATTTGTATTACTATAAGGATGTTGGAACATATAATTGGAGAATTGCGAATGATTCCGCCAATCACTTTGATTATTATCTTGATATTGGCACATATTTGTTAAGGGTGGTAAAGTGGTGAAACCGATCGGTGGTTGATTGGTGGTCGTTGAATGTTTCCGTAAACGGGCACGACGGTTCGAAAACCACACCTGGAAACGGAGAAAATCCACAATTTCGCATCTAAATGTTCTCAGTTCTTGCAGCAACTTTAAAGATTTCTTGGGGGCATTTTAGCAAAATTGGAACTTCGTAGCTCTGTGGAAAATCAGCGAAAAGTTGCTTTAATACGGCTAGAAGATCCTCCCAAATTGTTTATCATTATTAGATAGGGGAGAAATTCGAAAACGAGTCGCTCGAAGTGAACGGTAACATTCAATCCTCCATAAGAAACAATTCGCACGGATAACTCAAAAACGACAAAAGATATCGAAATGGGGCATACCTCATTCGATTCAGAATTCAATTTTGTACTGCAATAACCCCATGAAATTTGGAAAATGAAGCGGAATTTTCTGATAATTGTGAAAAACCGCATTTTTTGTCAAAAAAAGTGTGTTACCATTCAGTAGTACACGTGCCGATATAATCAATAAAATGAAACGAAACACGTGTAGGTAGATCAAGAAAAGTTAAGACTTCTAGGTCAACCCATTATCGTTTTAATTTTCTTTTCAAGTTTTTCGAAATAGCCCACTCTAAGATGTGGGGTAACTTGATTGATTTCTCATAAGCCTATCGAACGAAGATTGTAAATTTACAAAGAAAAGGGAGAAATGCGAACTGCCCCTCGAGCGAGACTCTTAAACAACTTTTAAAATCCTCGATCAACTCAGATTGAGGCGGATTTTCACCGATTTCCCGAGCTACGAAGTCCAAATTTTGCGTAAAAGCTTACTCTATAAATGCTTGCGAATTAACAGCAGGTGCTGTAAAAACTAGAGGTTCAGATGGATTTTTGGCGTACCTGGATCCGGGCTTCGGTCAGTCCGGTTTGCTGGGCCAATTCCTCGCGCGTATACACATCCGGATATTGCGTTCGTGCAAAAGCCCGCTCTAAAGCCTCCAATTGTTCACCAGTAAAAGTTGTGCGTGAACGTCGCTGTTTACGTTTCAACGGTATACCAGGCTCGGATTCTGTATCGCTATCATCTTCACGGCCTAATTTTGTTTTGAATTAATTATTGTTGGAAATTTACATGAAATTAGCATCAAGAGTGTTCCGTATTGAATTATTAACACACACGCACACAGGTTTTGTTTAAATATTAATGAAATTCGCAAATATCAGGACAGAAATTCGAAAATAAAAAAAAATATTTGAATTTTCATGAATCTTACATTTAGCCTGAAAACTCCAAATTATATTCTAAGGGTTGATTTATTCGCATATTTTAAACAAGAATACAATCGGCGCCATTGAAATTCAATCAAAACAAATCAAATCCACGAATCCATTATTGAAAGTTGGTGTTTAGTTCATAATTTATAAGTTAAATGAAAATTCTTCTATTCCTATGATGTAAATCTATTTTTAAAGTGACTTGACAAGAGATAAGCCGTGTGAAATTTCATGGATGTGACAAGTTTCTGTTTTCGAAAGATTTCTGTCATGTCAAAACTGGAAAATTTGCCCGGATTTACGCCTTTGCAAGCTTTCAAATGTGGGGTGTTTTAAGCGTAAAAATGTCACGTTCAGGGCCGGCTCGTGGCGTTAGGTCATCGTCAAGATCTATTAATTGGTAAGCGATTCGAGAAATATCTTGAAAAGTTGTCGGGGGGTCTTCAAAGGACGTTTTAGCGAAAGTTGAACCTCGTAGCTCGTTTGGAAGTCGATCTAATGCGTTTCTTTTGGATCATGTCGCGATTCTCACCAACCAAATGCACACAAAAAACGACTAAGGATATTCGTTGTTTTGCATTGTTATGAAAATTGGAATAGTGTCCAAAGCAAGCGTTTTTCAACCGACTCTCCGATGAGCTACCGGGTCCAACTTTTGCTAAAATGTGCTTTGAGAATGGCCTCAATTTTTCGAATTGCTACTAGTAGGATCTATCTTCAAACTACATTACTTTTGAAAGTTAGCCATAATTGAAATGTCTCAAAAACTGGACTCGAAGAGTTTTAGAAGTTTCAAGACCATTTTTTAATGACTTGATGAAAATTGCTCTCCTAAGGGCTAAAACTGGTTGAAATCTGGAGGAATATTAAAGACCAATAATTGACCAAAAATTGCTTTGAAATAGCAAAATTCCCTAAAATCGATGACTATTTTAAAGTAGTCATTCGATAATTTTCCTCAAAAAACGAAGAAAAGTCGACATGTTTTTATCAATTATGGCTACAAATGCCCAATTTTCAGTTTCTTTTCCAATATGTAGTGAAATTCATTAAAAAAGCGGCAGTTAACGTCGAACAGTTGCAAAATTTAGGCCTAAAAACTCAAAAATCCTCTACTAAACAGGAGCGGACTGTCAATTGTAGGTGGCCCCAGATTAATCGTGTTTTGGGGATTTATGTAATTAGGACTATGTAACCAGACATTGAATGAACGGAGTCCTGGGTTCAAGCCTATAAATTCACCCCTGTCTCTAAATATTGAAGAACCAGACTCCGACTCGTTAAAAATGGAAACTTTGACAAACGATTTCTCGTTCATTTGGGACTTAAATTTCAAGATTTTGGGAATATTAAAAAGGCCATTTTGAGCTACATAAGAGGAATCTTATCGTGTTGGAAAATTTTGTGGAAATTCTGAGTTGCAGACGAAAATCTAGAAACATGTATCTATGAAAGTTCCCACGAGCTCTAGTCTGGTCTTTTAACGATTGAAACCAGACTAGGACTCGTTAAAAAATGGAAATTTTGACAAACGATTTCTCGTTCATTTGTCACT
>JACDRQ010000311.1:0-71820 GCA_013841215.1 Hycleus cichorii | reverse complement strand
GTCAAAATTGGTCTAACTACTCTTCGGCCTTAACATGAAAGCGTATAATTTACAATAATTATCTAATACAGATTCTATTACAAATCCGATTAATTAACAATCGTAACAATTAACATTAAGAATATTTTATTGTAGTACAAATGATTGCATCATATTTGTTAAAATTTTTGATAAAATTTATCTAATCTCAAAACTAGCACAATTTAGTTAAAATTAGTTACAATCTAAGTATTTTGTTAACTGTTTATAACAATTTTCATTGTAATTTACTTAATTCACGTAACGAAATTGCAGCAATAAATAATTAAAAAATATATAGAATGTTCAATATCACCAAATACGGCTATCATTAATAACTAGAGTTAAGATCTGGCACGCTAGAGCGTGCCGGTTAAAATCTAATCTCCTGAAAAATTTGAGTAGAGCGGATTGTTGATTTCTATTTTAATCAAGTGCTTTCTCCGCCAACAAAGCAAACTGCGCTATATTGACTAGAATAGAATATTGAGAAACAGTAGACCAGTAATAGTAATCCGTTTGATTGGGCAATGTCATAGCTAAAACGCAGTTGTTTGATTTTATCGAAGTTTTCAACAGAATCAGTTCTCCCACTTTTTCTCACTCATTGCACTTCGTTTTAAGTTAATAAACAGATCACTTATAAAGAAAAATAAATAAACTATTACGTAGATATTTATAAATTATCTGGAATAAATTATAAATAAATGGTAATTTGTATGTTAAATCAACGACGCCAATGCAAGGTTCAGAACGTTGAAATTATTATAGGAAGATGTATACATCCTAATTCTATTAATCGACTTTTGTATCGAGCTAATACTTATTTTTAATAAATCGATTAATCTCAATAAGAGCATTATTAATGATGAAAATAGTGTTTCTATCCGCTGATAAGCGCAGATAAAACTATTATTGCCAATTTTTCCAAGTAAAATATTACAAATTAATATCTAGAGTAAAGCGGGAAGGAACGCTTTGTATATCCTTTTAAATTCTTATATAAAAGTATCCGATTTGAATCAAGCACATTTCTCGTCAAATACAGTAATCGCCATTTAATCTGAATATTTAAGTTTACATAAATACGATTTATTGTTGCTACCCAATAGATTATTATTTATTAAGATTGTTATTTTAGTGTTTTTTAAATTTATTTATACAGTGTTATTGTTCACTTATCGTTATCAGTTTATCTGAAACGAATTTAATGGCCACCACTGTATTTATTTCGATGTCTATTAAAAGTTTCTTAAAGACTTGTCTTTTATGAAAGATTTAACTTAAAATAATTACTGACAACCTCTTTGGTGTCCGTTAGAATAATACTTTAAATCGTATTTTTTTGAATGACATATTTATTAGCTCCTCGTTAGAATTAATTTGTTGACAATTTTACTTTTAAAATAGTTTTTTGAGTCATAATCTTGAGACAATCAACTAGAGGCGCCAAGAATTTAATATTAAAATTACTAACAGTATAGAATTTGTATTATCCTAAAATGATTGAATCTATAATTAGGCACATTTTATCAACCAATGAGTCGTTTGTGATATAATTTGGTTTCCTCTTAAAAGCAAATTAGTAGTTAAAGTTGTCATAATTTTGGTTCTCACTCAAAGAAACCGTCTCAATATTAAAATAATGCTTGTAGAAAATCAAATTTTATAAATTTAATAATTAATTAATGTAATTGTTAAAATATAAGCGAATTTAAACTATTTGTTTATCTTGAAGAGATTAAGTGGCGCGTACTATAAATTCAAACTGCGTACTTTTTATGAATGAGTTAACAATTCAATTTTTTGAAAATTTTGTTCACATTCCGCAGTTTTCGAGCATTACAATAAAAAATTGATAATTTTTATAAGGACTGCAGTCTCAAAAACTTATCTTTTTAATCAGAAACTTCCGTCAATGATTATGTTTTATCTAATCAATTGATTGTCAAAATATGTAATAAAAACACAAAAAAAAACAATATTTTACTGTTGTTATTTTGTATTAAAGAATTTTTCTAGGACGCTCCGTTCTTCATCGACTGTAAAATGCTTTTGTAGTTATTTCCTCTTGTGCAATAGACCCAAACCGTCACGATCAATCGAGCTTAAAAAGTTCCTTTAACAAACGGAAATCTAACAAATTTTTATTAAGTTGTTGAGAAAATATTGAGCATTTAATTATAATTTTTTCCCCAATCTTATTCTTCTTATATCATGTTTAATTTTTTTATTGTCGTCCAACTCATTATTATTAATAGTCGATTATTTAGAACATGAATCTTGATAAATAAAACATACAGAGAGAGGGTGTAATTTTTCTACTTTCACAACAATTAATCTTTCTCTCTTCTATACAGAGACAGTTTTCGAACAAAAACAAACACCCTTATCGTTGTTACTAAGGGAGACGCAGAATCGAAAAGATACTCTTTGATTTATCTCGCATGTATTCGGTTTGTTTTGAAGAAGGAATAAATGAATAGGCAAAAAAGGAAAGTTTAAAGCGGGGGGAACAAGAATATTTTCTAAGGGTGAATTTATCAAAAAAAAAAACCGAATAGAAATTTAGTTCTATTGATAAATTACAATTTTTCATTCGTTGTTGCTATTGTTGGGGACAAATCTCTTAATACAATTGTGACAGTGTCAAAACTGAATATCTCTATTAGTGTTTTGTAATTTTTCTACAATAATTTTGTTGAACTCCCTCAATATTCTACTATAGTTTTGTTAGATTATTGCCAATAGTATTTAGAAAAGGAAAAATTCAACAACTGCCAGTATTAGATTAGATTGGGAGGAGCATAAAAGACAATGGGTGTTGGTTAACTGTAGGGTAACAGGGAAAACGAGAACCACACCTTGGTCTCCCGCATGGATAAATCAAACGTTGTTGAGTTGTGTAAAGTCGGGTGATCGCCGCCATCTTGTCGACTTGTTACAGTGAAACAGTCCAATCGTTATTTTAATTTATTTATAACATTATCATTATTATTATTATTATCGTCATCATTTCTTTATTACCTTATTTCAACATGTAAATATATAACAATAATATTCATGATGGAGCTTTAATTTTAATTCATATTACGTAGCAGGTGTTGTTTTGTTTTACCTATCAACGATACACGCATATCTTTGATTAATGATGAGAAATTCGATTTGGACATTAATTAACTAATTATTTTCATTGTAGACAACAGTTTTTACATATATACCTTTTGTAATTATCACAATTAACAATTTTAGAAAGTCATCAATTGATTAACTGTACAATTAATAAAAAAAACAAAAACAAAAACGATCGTATATCAGTATTTAATTAAAGATAATTAAAAGTCTTTTTTCTAATTCATCAATAAATAAATTTTAATAATTATTAACAAGAGAACAACACTTCAGCGAAAAAGCTTACACTTGATCAAAAACAATCAAAATTAAGCTTATTTCACTCAATTCATAATTCAAATTTCTCTAAAATAACATTAATTGATAAAAAAAACCGGTAATTAAGAGCAATATTGACTGAAAACCATCATCTATTTGAAGCTTTTATTACAAATTATGAAAGCCTCCATTTTTATCAGAAAAACATATTGCAGTTCTGTTATAACGATAACTTTCGCAACTTTTAAATATAACGAACACTTCTAGATGCTTGAATTGTACTTTCTCTATCACAAAAAATACAAATTCGGTTATTAGAGACTTTCTTAATCGATTTTTAGCGAATTTTGCTTCTAAATCATTGAAGAAACAACTAACAAATCTCGCTATAAAGCCAAAAAATATTGAATCAAATAAGTTAATTATAGATTCACATTATTACGATTTAACATTTAAAATTGCGTCATTTTCTAATTAACGTTAAATTTGTTGTTGGGGATGCTCCGGGTTAACAGTTTAAATATTGTCTTGGTGTATTTGTTTAGGATCTAAGTAGTTGAAAATTTCTAAAAAATAACAAATTTTCTGTCAATTTAAGAGATTAGTAAATAAAGATGTCCAAATATGTCTATTACAAAATTTTTGAATGACATTTCAGAAGGTTGTCCAATATAATGATTTAAAAGTACCTTTATTTTGGATACTAATTTGTGAGAGAAAAAGAGATAGATAATAGTTTAAGGTGGTATTAACAGACTTACCAACAGAATATATCACCGTATCTTTGTTTTTCTTACAAATTAAGATTATCAGTTGTTAGTGACTTTTGGAACGTTACGTTGGATAACCTTCTGTCATTTTATAATTTTATAATAGAAATGCGAATTATGTTATCGATAAATTGGCAACGGATTCGCTTTTATTTTAATTAAAAATATTGTTGTTATCGAAAATTTTATCAATAAATTTTAGTTGAACAGTAACAGTACAATATGGACATTTCGGAATTATTATTTTTTATTAATTATTTTATTTGTTTCAGGATATGGATTTGATAGAAGTATTGTGGAAACAAGATGTCGATTTGGGTTTTTCGCTGGATTTAGCGAATGCAAAAATCGAAAAACCCGAAATCAACAATGGTAATACAACACCAACAACATCAATTGCAACAACAGGAAATGAAGACATTGAAAAATTGGAAACATTAAAAGCTATCAATGATGATAAAATTAAAGTTAGTTTTTAAATGATTTTCAATTTTGTCGTTTATTATTTTTGTTTTTAATAGGAAGAAGAACCTGAATTAGTCGATCCATGGGCCGGTCTGAATTATACCATCGATACCGAAACAGGTTCGTAATAAAAAAAATCTTCCATTTTGTTTTTATAATAATAATGATTATTGTTGTTTTGGTTATTTTGATTAAAAATTGTACGGTTGATAATGTCGACAGCTGGAATTTTATGCTTTAATGTTTGTTAATTTGAATAAATTGTAACTACGATGGTTGGCTGTTACCGCCATTTGTTTTTCGGGTTTTATTAATTTTGATGCGCCTGTTAAAATTTCGTGTCATCCGAATAATTTGAGTTGATTTTCTTAAATTTGATTCTATTTCTAGGGATTATTTCACTATTTTAAAATTGTTTAAAATATAATTCGGTGTTGGATTTCGTTAAAATATTGATCAATCAATCATTATGAAAGGTTTTAAATATAAATAAATGGAGTGGATGGGAATAATAAACGTTTTAGTAAATGTATCTCCCTTATAGGGAAAACCCTTGCTCACTCTCTTAATGTAAGAACACTCCGTTTCATGCTGTTCAGATTGATGGAAAGCATCGTTCACAACACACAAATACATACACAACCAGATTAATAACTTAACAATAGAAGTTGGATTCCGTACTATGTCTAAAATATTTCCATGATATAAGCTTTATTTTCCATGAGTAATGATGGTATTTGACAGTTGAACCCGGTCCATGATGAGATCGGCAAAAATTTCCCATTAAACGACCCTTTTATAATTAGAAAACTTTACAACTATCTCCAATTTTTCTAAAAAAAATAAATAAACACCTAGATTCTATTTTAAACAAACAAATAAATAAATAAAATAGAAAGGAGAGAAATACGTTATTTGGTATTTCGAACAGATAGTTTATTTGGTAGGGTGGGTCTTCTTGGAAATATTTCTCACTGCAGGATAAAAATTGTAAAGTCATCCTGTATGTTGTCGAATAAAGCCCTGGTCTAGACTCCTTTTCACACCCAACACCTGTCCTTAGATAACCTAATTTAAAATTGTATTCGTTCAATTTACGATTTTCCTCAATTTCAAAAGGAAATTAATATTTAACAGTATAAATTATCAACCAGGAACTGTTGAATTTTAATATTTTTAAAGAGAGGAAAAAATTTAAGGAAAAAAACCATCTGATTTTTATTTTCAGAATTAATGCTATATTCACAATAGGTATATAACAACTGGAGGAGGCGTGCCGACTTTCTATCGAATGCTGTTTTAAATAGCCACGCCTATTTTGTTATATCGGTGTTCAATTAACGAATTTCTTTCCCCATTTTTGTTATTTGTGATATTCTTTAATTTTTACAAATTTCGATTATCGATTACGATAAGAATTTATGATAAATTGACTGTGGATTGATTATTATGTTTAATAAAAATTGGTATGCCGATGTATGAGAATATGACAAACCATCAATATGGGACATAGGTCAGATTACAGACAGGTACACTCACAAATATTGACTAATGGTTTATCTGTCGTTCAAGCAGTGATAGATGTCCATTTATATTAAGATTCGAGCATTTGATAGAAAATAATAAAAGAGTTTCTATCATTGTTTTTGTGATAGTTTGATTCAATTATATGATATTTGATCGTTGTGTAATCAATAAAAAGGAGACGAAAAAAACGTTATAAATGACAATAGTTGAAAGTGATTTTTTTCCTCTTCTTCTTCTTCATTGTTAATGATGACAATGATGATGATGGTGATGATACACCTGTTGATGATTGGATGGCCAAATTAGCATATCGAATAGCCAGTGAGTTTGCAAACGTTTATTAATAGTTGTTACAATTAGAAAAAACGTTTCTTATTGTTGGTCAAAATTCAATAACAATAAAATTGTAGCTACTTTTATAATCGCGTAGTTGAATGGCTTGCAAGTTGTCATGACTCCAGACTTTGGTGTGTTTTCCTTGTGCATGACGCCACGTTTCTTAGGTGATACAACAAACAATATGTATAAGCACAATTCATTCACAGTGGCCAATGATGGGGACAGACCTTTACTAGACAAAATACAGACTGAAAATGACTTTGTGCTTTATTGTGAAGAGAATCCAACAACCTTACTATCTTATTAACCGCATTACACAATTTCTAATAATATTTACAATAACTATAAAAATATAAACAATAATTTTATTGAAATTACCCGCAAAAAGAATCGTTCAATTTGGGTTATTAGTGTTGAAATAATTCGAATTGTATTGTGAAGAGGATTTGATGGTTGATAAATTAAAGAGTCAAGCTGTCATTAAATGGATATTTAGGAAGGAATTCTTCGCTACCTTTTTAAGTGGATTATAAGTCAAGCTCATCTTTTGTTAAGAATTTAAGATTATATTGTTGCTGTATTGGAGTGGCTCCAAGGTCTTTCTCTCTACCATTATTGTTTAGTTCTTCACCTCCAACTCCCACTCTTTTAAAACAATAACACAATCATAAAAATTTCTATTTAATATTGTTATATAGGGTTTAAAAAATTTCTGTTTTTGATTGTTGTATAGGTGGGGCATTAACAGCGGTGGTCGAATCGTTAATGGAAATATATAAGATTGTAACACATACATATAAAAATAGTACACGAAAAAAAGTTGCATTGCAATCATTCGGGGTTAGAGCCCCTCTCTTAGAAGCCCCTCTGTCCTCTGTTGAGCAAGTTCCCTTTCTCTGGCCCCCATTGTCAGTGTGGCAGCCATATTAGCTTGAGCTCGCTCTGTTGGGCTGGGTCCTGATTGGCTTTGCCTGTTTTCAGCTCTAGCAGTCTTATACCTTCGAAAGCACCATAACAACATTACTGTTCCTGCTATTCGTGTGTTCTTCGTTCATTCATTCATCTATTCAGTTTTAGTGTTTGGTTTCTTTTCTAATTTAAATATGTTTAGTGATTTTATTTATAAGTGTATTGTTTTTTATTAATTGAAATAATTGTGTTGTATTGTGATTGTTTGGACATGTCATTTTGGATATAATTTTCACTGAATTACGCACATTTTTCGTTTTAATACAAAGGTAGGATTTGATTCTTAAATAAACATCATTTTTACTTTTGCATTCAAGTATAGGGATCATTAATGTTGACAATAGGGCATCTATGAAATATTAATGATTTTTGTTAGTCATAGTTTTCAGTTGTCAAAAATTCTATATTGTAACTAAATTTATGATTAATGATATTCGGACTTAGTATAACATACTCAAGGGAATTGCACCATGACACAACTAAAATTATTTTATTCTATAACATTTATATATTTCATTTTTGAGTAATCGTTTCTCGTGCGCTTTTTGACATTTGTAAATTTTTTGAAAATTGAAAGGAATAATAAGCGCTTTTACTTTTATTGTTATTGAATCTACTATAATTGAGCACATGGCAGTTAGATTCTTCTAAAGATTATTGTTAAAAATCGAATCGAATAATAAAATTTGAAATTTTACAAATACGAGAAAAGCGCGGCTTTCAGTCCGGCCAGCCGTCGGCTTTTACTGAAAAACCGCCCGTCGAAAATCCCAATAATAACACCAATATTAATATTTATCGGTGAATTTATAACACGTATATAAATTAAAAGGTGCATTATTTAGATAACAATCAGTTTTGTGTTATTTTATTCGTCTTTTTCATCCATACCTTTTCCAAGAAACCATTAGTGAGGTGATTTTAAAATGAACCACTTTAAAAAGGTGAAAATTACTGTTCCCTTATAAATAAAAATTTCAAAAGATTCTCATCTTGAATGCGGTTTTTAAAAGTCTGTCTCAAGTACATTTCAGGTTTCTTTCCCTTATACTTGTGTCTGTATTTGTGTGTTATGTCCATCACGAAAAAACCAGCCTTTTGTTTTGTTTATTTATCTTTCTTGTTAGAAATATGATTTTTGACACTTTTTGTTCGTTCAAGTATCGACAATATTATAATGTATTCATTGTACAGGTAAAAAGAAAAAAATAATGATAACAATGAGAAACAAAAATATACCAATATAGAAAAGTTTTTCTAGTACTATCAAAATAAGTGGTAGAGAATTTAAATCGTAATGTCAATAAGGAGATAGATCGTTAAATTAAACTATTCATAATATTCCATTTTATAGCACAAGTAAATAAACATCACAATTTTATTATTTATATGCCGTGTTTCATCCTGAATATTTCATAAAGAAACAACTCCATTATCTTTCTTGTCTATTAAAAACAGAAATTGTAGAGAACGTATTGTAAATTTACCAAAATCTTTAAAAAATTGCTAAAATTGATACTATTCAAGGAAATTGTAACTATTCTTAATTAAATTCTTAAACTAAAATTTGGAAGCTCTTATCTAATCTAATCTATATAAAATATCGGTTGCTCCTGAGAAATGTTTAATCCATTCTAACGCAAATTCAATAATTTCATAAACAAAATTAACCTTTGATAGTCCGACAATTTAAAAATGCAATTTTACCAATAGTTCATCTATATAAACTGGCACAAAGAGAAAAATTGATAACAAAATGAAGCAATTTCAATATATACACAATAATCATCGATAAATCGTATGTTAAAACAAATTTTATCAAAAGAAAACAATCTAAAATATATCAAAATCGCATATTTTGCAATAAATTGTTAAATAAATTCAGTAAAATCGCCATTAAATTAAATATTGATAAAATATACAGCGTACGTCACTTAACGTGCTGTTTGTAAAATTTATGAAGACGCTAAGTAGCGGAGAGAATTCACTACATTTCCAATAAATAATATAAAAACTGAATATTTCAATAGCACATTAGTATTGTGATTTATTAATTGTCACCGATTAAAATTATTAAATTAACAATTAAAAGAGTTGATTCGTAAATTGAAATAAAATTATAAATAATAAATACAATATTTAGTTTAATTAATGGAAAATTATTATACCCACCAAAATTTCGTTACTCATTCTGTCAATCATCATTACATAACAAAATGAGATCAGAAAAAAAGTAATAACAATTTTAATATTATATTAATTATAATATCAAAATATATCAATCATTCACTTTTTATAACAAATTAACAATGCATAAATAATAATAATAATTAAAATCGATATTTTTCTAGTCCATTTGGCAATTATTACAATCTATAATCGAAATAATCGAGTAAATCAAAGACTTAAGAAAATAAATATGTAATCTCGTAAATAAAATCGCTCCATTGAATAGCCATTATTTGAACAATAAACATATAATAAACTGTAATTTCCTTGATTAAAATCCGTTTTCTTTGAGAATCTTGTTGGATAAAATATTTTATTATCTTTCAATTTCTATTAAAGGATATTCTGTATTAAAATTACCCGATAAGTGTACATATTTTTAAATAGAATATTTTGGAAAAAAATTGAACTAAATCTCTAGTAAATAATGCAGAAAATAATAAACGAATCATAAAAAGAACCAAATTTTACTAGTTTCAAGTATTATCGTCGATTTTTTACAAAATTATGTATTTTCGATTCATTACAGCCAATTAAAACGCGATAAATCACAATAAATTGACATTGATATTATGGATAAGTATATCGAAATTTATAATTAGAAATTATCTAGAAATGATGAAAATTTTGCGTAATTGATCCCTAAATTACAAAAAAAGTAAAAGTATTTTAATTTTTATTCGAGTGATTATTTGAATGCGTTAATTAGAAATTGATTATTTAAACTGTCAATTAATAATCACCGATATATTCATAATTATTAACGTTTTATTTGAAGTGAAATCGGCTTGTATGAACAATAGGAGTGGTACTTATATTTTTTTTTTAATATTTGAGCCTTCAATTAAACTATAAATTAATGACGATAAAATAAAAAATATGGGGGTAGTAGAAAAAAAAAACCATGAGATTTTGTATCGATAGAATTTATCAACGTGTTCACACATCTTCATTATCGTCGGCATCATGTACAACAGAGAGAAAGATTCTTATTCATTCTTTTATATTTTTATTTATAATACTCTATCTCTCTTTTACATTTTAACAATACAGTTGAGATGTATACACATAACAAAATGGCTTCCAAATGGCGGCCTCTCTTTGACGTATATTCATTGGAACATACAAATGGCTTTCCGGCACATGGCAGCAACGTAATATATTCGATTTTAATATTTCAAGTTAACGCCTCTTCATATAAAATAACTTAACATTAATCATCAAACAATCTATTCATTATTTATAATTTTTTCTTAGATTATCTTTATTTTAGGTATTTTCTCATTATTATTTAATTTACATCGGCCAATGGCAGAAATTTGTTTTACCATGCCCGCCACTGACCATCAATCAATTTTTCAAACAATAAAACTGTTTAGATTCTCGGATATTTTTTCTAATTTATTTATTGATTGTCTAACGGCGGATTTTACAGGATTTCCAATTTTTTTATCGCAACACAATGATACAGCAACATTCAATCATAGAGAAGAAAATTTAATCGTTTTTTTCACCATCCACACAACAACCATTTCTAACATCTGTATTGCGTAACCATTAGGGTAGAAACTACCCGAAACTATTGAACAACCAATAGAAATATTCGGGGTTGCTCCGTATTGATATTCTCAACTTTTATTGTAGATTTATTGAAAATATCCGTGTAATAATTGAGATGTTTGTTTTTATTTATTTACAGGGGAGTATGTAATAAAGACAGAGGAATTGAACGAATCTTTAAATGGAGCGGATTGTGGCCCCTCGTGTGATCTACCACTAGGGGACCTTTCATTGCCGCTTCCAGAGTTTCTTCTTGACGAAGCTTTACGTTTAGTTGAATTAGACGACGATACACCACAAGTACGTTTTTTTTTCCTTTAAATAATGAATTTAAATTAATTATGATGCATTTAAAAGGACGCTATTAATGTGAAAGAATTGGAGAATTTAGACGATAGTGAAACCGCATCGGCTGTTACAAAAACAGAAACGAATACTGAAACGAAAACAGCAGAAGACGATCTAGATTTGTTAACGGATATGATTCAAACGCCGCAATTTCACCACTCCCATCATCGGGCCTTTCAAGTAAGTAGAAAAATCAATCAAAAGTCGTATTTGCTCGTTTAACCAGTTTAGAAAATTTTAAGTCCAACCCTGTCGACACATCTTAAAACTTATAATAATCTTCGAATAGATTCTTTACTTGTTGGTAGTCTTGCATAAAATTTTAGATTGACATTTTGCAAGTCGTCCAATTTAATCATTTAAAAGTACCTAGACTTTTTATATTAACTTGTGGGAGTATAAGAGACAGATTAGTGTTTTAAGTTGGTATTAACAGTTATCTCTTTTTTGACAATTGTTAGTGATTTTTGAAACGTAACCTTCTGAAATGTCATTTTAAAATTTTATGATAGAATAATTTAGTTGAATTATTTTGTTTTTTTTTATGAATTTTTGTGTATTTTTATGGACAACCTTGGCGTATTCAGTTTTCTTACATTTAAAATTATACGTTTAACTTACATTTTATTATTAATCTCAGGAAATAGAAGCATGCATCATATTTAAAATAGAATTAACAATTACCTTGTAATTTTATTGTCAAGGTATATTTTTCTACACGATGTCTTTTGATCGAATAAATTTAATTATTTTTGATTCTATACATTCTTTTATAATCGTCCTATAATTAACATTTATTGTTTCTATAACAATTTTATTCTCAACATGAATTTTTTCTCGTTCGTTTCGTTAAAGAATCAGTTTTATAATGAGATTTGTACCCTTTTTAATGTGAATTTCGAATGATGACAGATGAATTGTTGTTAAAAAACGGCTAGGTAGTGACTTCTTCCTTTGTAATTTGCGGGTTCTTCTTGTCAAATTAACAACATGTCCAAGGGTGGTTCGTTCCTTTTATCATCAATTCTTGTGTGTATCAATTTGTCCGTGTGTGTGTGTTAAAATTTTTATAAATCTACCTGTATTTTAATAGTGATCAGGTGTAGGTACGATAAAAATCAACTTATATAATTTAATAGAAAGCTTTAATATAAATTGGCTATTCAACCATAACTAATTTTGTTGTTGAAATAATATGAAATTTTCTATTTTATTTTAATTTTTAATTATAGAGCCGTATGCCATTTGTTCGTACAATGAGCATGGAACAAAGATGGCAGGATTTGGCTAATTTATTAAGTTTACCAAGTCCTGGTGATGCTACCAGTATAAGTCATCCATTTAGTCACCATCATGCATTGCATAATTATAGTCACCCGCATGCCCATAGTATGGGTTATAATCCAGAAGCAACACGTGGTGTTTTATTGCATAATGCCACATTAACACCACCTATGGGTGATATTAATGCCACAGTACCATACAGCAATATCGGTAATATTTAATAATAGTAATAATTATAATTAAATTTAATTATTTATTGAATTTAGGCGGAACAAATCTTGGTAATGCTGTTGCAACATCTATGAATTTAACAAATAGCAGTGAACCAATGGGTGAACCGAATACAACCCCTCATTACAAACTTGAGCCTTCGCATGATATGATGTATTATCAGGTAATTGAATAAATCAAAATTAGAAAAATTCAATTAATGTTATTTTTAATTATAGAACGGTACATCTGAATTGAATCAAACCGATGGTTTCTTATCGTCCATTTTAAACGATGAAGATCTACAATTAATGGATATGGCAATGAATGAAGGTAAGAATTATATTATCAATAATATCAAGAATAATTTACTTTTTAAATCGCAATTACAAAAAATTATTACGCAAATTGATAAGGGGAATTTAAATTGTTTCATGAAACGCATGCGTGATTTAGTGGAGTGGGTTTTTTTCAAAAAAAAAATTACATTCATTAAAATTGCACGGTACACAATTTCGAAAATTCTATCTATTATTTAATAAATTAAAATTTAATTTGTATTGAAAACGTTCGAATTTTCTTTCGATCTATTTTAGTAGTGGTTTATTTTTATAATTTGGCAACAAAAGTTTGTCGGTTTTTAACTATTAGACGAAATGTCGACGGATTTTATACAATTATTAGATTAATTAGAAATCAATTTTGACTATTTAATATATTAATAATTAATACACGTGTTATTGATTATGTTTGTTTAGAAAAAGTGTGTAATTTTTATGTGTTGTTGTTAATTTTAAGTTTGAATATTAGAGAAAAATTGTTGAATCATCGTTCGGGTTATCCTTGAGACTTAGTTCATTACTGATAAGACATTCATAGCCAATGGAGCATTGTATTTAATCAGTTATTTTACGTTTTTCGTTCATTATACAATGTTTGGCAATTACCAAAATTTTAGAAATACAATCGAAATGAATAATTTTTC
The DNA here is from genome assembly GCA_013841215.1 of Hycleus cichorii. Taxonomy (NCBI): domain Eukaryota; kingdom Metazoa; phylum Arthropoda; class Insecta; order Coleoptera; family Meloidae; genus Hycleus; species Hycleus cichorii. The sequence goes on along the minus strand of JACDRQ010000311.1, from coordinate 57,726 downwards.
CATTAATGACAATTTGTGTTGTTATTGTTATTTAATAAACAATTGTAATTGTTATAATTGTCATTGTTGTTGTTCTTGTTGTTCTTATTTTAACGTATAGATTTGCTAGACAAGTAAGTTTCTTGGCGATATCTCTAAAAAAAAACAATTGATTTTTTAATAACGCCGGAAAATCCCAATTGAAGAAGATTTTTATGATAAAAAAATTTCATTGTTGATAAGAGGGTGACGTTATTGATCTGATGACGTAAGTGCTTGGTAAATAATGAAAATTTTCATAAATTGAAATTATTAAAAAATCGACTTTTGGATTATCGAAATTTTTCTCAATTATCAATTTTAAAGTGATCTATTATTAATTTTAATTATTAATTAAATCATTGTGTTTATTTTGTAATTTTTAATTAATGAGTGATTCACGGTTTTACCAGGGATGTACACGATGCGTATGTTGGACAGCAATAACACCATCAATAATTTAAGTATGAATAGTACAGGTGGTGCTACATCAATTTCCCGTGCTGATGCTGAACGAATTGATACATCCAGTGATAGTGCTGTTAGTTCAATGGGATCAGAACGTGTCCCATCATTATCGGATGGTGAATGGTGTGATGCCGGTTCGGACTCTGGTCATACAACAGGCGACCATTACGTTACCGATTATCAAACGTAAATAATTGAACTAAATTCGATAAATATAAAAATAAATAATATTTAATTATAATTATAGAAAATACCGACCATATGATTATAGTTATACAAGTCGTCATCATACAAATATGGGACAATCACCAGATACAGCAAGAATACCACCAGTAGCACAAAAGAAACATCAAATGTTCGGTAAACGTTATTTACAAGAACAAGGTGCTAGTGGTGTATCAGCAACTGTAACAACAACAACAACATCAGCAACAACAACAACACATCAACCACCAATTAAATACGAATATAGAGATCCAACAACAACAGCAGCACCAACAACAACATATAATAATACACAACCGGAAGGTAGTATTGGTCCAAAACCAACTGAAATGAAATATTCATGTTCAATGGAATTTGGACGTAATAATCATATAGTACGTTCAACAATTGATCATATACAACATAATCATACTTATCATTTACCACCAGAAAGTACTGGTGCTATGCAACGTCCAATATCGCGCGATAAAATAATTAAACAACGCAAAAATTCCGATGATGAACATTTAACTAGAGATGAGAAACGTGCACGTGCTTTAAACGTTCCAATAACTGTTGATGATATTATTAATTTACCAATGGATGAATTTAATGAACGTTTGTCTAAATATGACTTAAGTGAAGCACAATTGAGTCTAATCCGTGATATACGTAGACGTGGTAAAAATAAAGTTGCAGCACAAAATTGTCGTAAACGTAAACTCGATCAAATATTGAGTTTAGCTGATGAAGTTAAAGATATGAGAGACAGAAAGATGCGATTAATGAACGAACATGAATTCATCTCAAATGAACGACAGAGAATGAAAGATAAATATCAACAATTATATCGGCATGTATTTCAGGTAATTGACAAAACTTTAGTTAATTTTCTAGTTAATTAATGAGAAAATTTATAGAATTTACGTGATCCTGATGGTAATCAATATTCACCTTATCAATATAGTTTGCAAACATCAGCTGATGGTTCAATATTAGTTGTGCCTCGTTCAAATTCAACAATAACAACAAATCAAGAACGTAAAGAACCACCAACACAAGGACATAAAGAGTGAATTTAATTCGGTTTTTAGATACCAAAATCTAGATAGGTGTTTTGAAAGATGCGTTGTTCAAATTTATATATTTACGGTTCAATTCGGTAATGGACATTATGTATAGGGATGTGGAAATATTTTTTTAAATGTATACCTATATAGAAAAAAACAATAACGAAGAAAAACTGAACTACCACTGCAATTTTGCTCAAAATATTCAAGTTAAAAACATTTTTTTCTAATAGTAGAAATAAATAGTGTTTAACACGGAAATCCTCACCTTTTAAAGGGCATTGAATTGCAACAAAACTATTGCTTATATTAAGAGAGTACTATAATTTTCATTTTCTTTAAAATGCTGCTAATATTCAGTAGAACTATAATAATATATTTTTGTAAAACATTAAAAATATCAGGTGATGAATATGCCTTTTTCATAACATAATTTGTACATAGTTAGCATTAGACTGTATGCCCGTTTAAGTGTGTTCATGTGAGTGTGGATGTGTAAATGACAATTTCTGGTGGTAGGAAATGGGAGTTTAGATGAAAATTAATGCCAGTTAGATGTTTCGTTTTATTTTTTAAATGAAATTCATCATTTTATTAATGATGCATGTGATTCTTTATTGTTAAGTTATACAATTTTAGGTCGATGATTTTATTCAGTTATAGTAACACATATTTTAGGCTAAATAATTTTATAAAAATTTCAAAAAAAAAAACAAATAAGCAAAAATAAATCCCATTAGGTTTTGTACATTGTATATTGTAAGTAGCTTGTTGAGTAATCCCTGTGAACGTGTAGCATTATTTTTTCTGTTCTCATTAAAAATAACCATAATAATAATAATTAATGGGTTTTTAACATTTAAGCAGTTTGTACACTTTAACATTTTGCTTGTATAAGCAATTTATTTTTGGTTATTGGTGCCAATAAAGATCTCTACATATAAAACAGTTTCATTCGAAAATCAATTTTCAATTCAAATAAGGCGCCTATTTCGATTTGTTTCAACATTACTACTATCTCCTAGGTGGCGCTAAATATCTATAATACTGTACCACACGTTTTATTATAGTTATTCTATTAGTCAATAGATGTCGCCTTAAAAATTTTATAAACGCAGAATTAGGAATATATGTATTGTAATTATGGATTATGCGTAATTATTATAGGTAACAGTTTCTTTATTTAAGAGAGCAAAATAAATTCTACAACGTACATTTACATAAATTCGTAAATAATCGGTCTTTTGTATCTTCCATTGAACGTTTAATTGAATTAATAAGATCAATAAACGATAAAAAATAAAATCACATTTATTCAGCATATACAGGACGACAAAGAGTGGCAATATTGTTTGTTGTGTGAATTTTGGCGGCCTGTACAATAATTAAATAATAAAAATATCACATTTTCCTACAAACAATTAACATTTACAGCTAGTGAATAAGTTAATAATAAAAATTAATTTGAGAACGAATTAAATTTGGCGATAGTCATTTATAATATTCGATACAGATATAAGGAATGAGCTATAAATAGTGAACATTAGGCGGAACAGTTTTGTGATAACGGACGATCGAAATGATGCCCGATTAATTTTGTTTAATTATTGACTTGTATTGATAATTTCGAACACCCGTTATGAAATGACTAGATTGGGTTGTGTTGATTCAACTATTGCTACTTGGGATTAACATTAAATTTCACAGAAAATAGAATGAATTTTATCTACTCTTCTTTTTTTTGTTTGTTGCAGATATAACCATAAAATATCAATTCTGTCAGACACAGATAAATTTGATTTAAATCCTATTTTAATACCTTTAATTTATTAGTTTTCAATCTATATAAAATCCATTTATACACGCAACAATTGAATATGATATGTATTTTTACACAGTCGCCGACAGAAGATCTGAATCATCTGCAAAACCGCAATTTTAACTAATTTCAAATGAAAATGATCCGATTTTATGTCGGTGATTATTCTACCATTTAAGAACGTCCACAAATCTAATTTAAATAATCAAACTAGATTTGTGTCAAATAATTCTGCTACATTCATAATTGTATTTATCCAAATAGAATCTAAATATTCAACAAACGAAACGAAATATCACAATTATAACGCATCCTTTATACTCCGGCTATTACAACCCGGTCGGCTTCATTCGCTTTTTCTAAATCTGAAAACACCCGACCGAATCGACATAGACGTAGAGTACATCAGTCGTTTATTATTTTTTTAACGTCTACAAGTAAATCTTAGCAGAATTAATTAAATTACAAATATCAGGTGAGAGTTGCAAGGATTGTCAGACATAAAAGAAATTCTTTCATATTCTACAGCGTAATTAAATATAATAACGCTATTTAATAAATCAATATATAATCTAATTGATTTTTATTAATGTTGAGATGGGGGAGTTGAGAAAATATTTAGAATAACACTTGATATATTTTTTAACTGGAATTTCGACATTTTCCATTAATTTTTGAATTATTAATAATTCCGTAACAATATCTGTTATATAGGAAAAAAAGAGAAAAATGAAGGAGCAATAGGAGGAAATAAAACAACTAGATGCGAATCCTTTCAGAAAATTCATTTCTGTTACGTCAGAGTATATATGAGAATAAATGGATAAGTGGAAAATATGAGGATAGAAACTAGAGTTGACGTATCGTTTGTTATAAAACAGAACCTTAAAATAATAATGAAGATAATGATGTTAATTCTTATTTGAACAATACTAATCAATACTGTTGTTTGTAGTTGGAGATCATTCAAATTTGTTGATTATTTATTTATAATAAAGCTATACTATCGGAGGCGGGTTCAACTGTACCGGCTGTACAAGAGCCTCTAGACGGCGTATTTGGACCAACACTTTGCATTGGAATTGTTTCACTGGGATCAACACCTGAGAAAATATCGAAAAAATATTTATTAACTCACCTTTAATACAATTCCAAATTTAATCGTACAGAAATCAATTTGAACTAATTGTACAACAATCAGGCGGTTTGTCAATTCTAATTTCATACTAAGCGCCTGACTAAATCTCAATATTGGTTGATTTTGCTTGTTTACGATTATTTCTCCATGTCCGAATATCTATAAGAATATACTTTTGAAACCGTAAGCTTGAAAGAGACTGATAACAAACAGCAACTTAACGCCAATTTTATCAGCAACGGCAACAATAACAACAGAAAAAGGCGAACATCGTTTCCACTTTAGAGATAAGCAGCATCTCTTACATCACCATTTCTAGTAATAACAACAACGATGAAAAAAAAACACAAGTAATGTAGGCGTGTAATTTTGGTGGATGCGCCGGGGTATTTGATTATTAGCATTGGCGTAATTTTATCATTTGTAGGTAATTTACAACTATCAAATATGAGTTTTTTCGCCTTATTTCGAATGATTTTATTTGTATAAACAAAAAATAAAAGTGATATTACTTCCGGTATAGTCTGACGTTTTGTCTAAATTTGTTCGTGTTTGTCGACGATTTCCTACTCCGCACGCTACAATATCTTGAAATACCTCCATTTGTATAACTATTAATAAAGGAAAAACCACAATTAATAAAAAGAAAGTTTGTTAAACCTCTATTTGTCGATGATGCTGTATAGGTGGAGGCTGGTCCAGAATTGTACTTCTTATAAGCAGCACTGTTCATTGTCAATTTCCGTACATTCTTATCTGGATGTAGAACAATAATGTAGACTTTTGGTGAATAAAGACAAACAAGGGCGACAGTAGCGTTCATTGATATTGCAACGCATAATGTTGTGATTTGGGTCTGGAATCAGAAATAAAAAAAAACGTTTCAGATTCGAGTGTTGAGTGGGGCAATCTTACTGTGGATAAAACTGGAAATTCTCCACTTTCTACTAGCGTACAACTAGTGAATTTTCGATGAGTTCCTAAGAAAAATCTGTCAAAATACGACTTTACAACATCCATTAGAGAAAATGTTGGATGGATATCAGTAGGAAATATACAACGTATTCATAAAATTTAAACAACTCCAAACGCCACATAAAAATTCATCCGTTACTTACGGGAAAAAACAGAGTTTAAGAGAATTTTTGATGGAAATCCATAATATCAAACTTCAGTCGAACTGGTTTTGGGTTTCTATAATTCAAAATCATTTATTAAAGGTGAGATAGATTAAATTATTGAGTTCATTTTTGACGCCAAACAGTTGAGAGAAAAATACTAAAAATAGATTTTTGTTTGAAACGAACATATCAAAGACTTTAAGACAAAGTTCTGAATTTTGTTTGGACTTCTTTGTTAAATATTCGTGGCCTACTTTCTCGTAATCCAAGTATACTTCAACTGTCTATTACTTAACATATTGTTTTACAAGTACACCACTGGAAAAGTTCAAATGTAATACGCAATGCGAATTTCCAACTATTTAACACTATTGAAACTATAATTATACAGCGGCCGTCACAGTACAAAAATTACGAAAATTAATCGAATTCAATCTCACAATTTAATACAAACTATTCCATCTAATAGGAACCGGCGCTCTATTTCGAACAGTCCGAACTTGGTACAACTTGTAATTTATTATTTTATCAATGATGAATGTAAACCGAATATTGCATATCTCTTTGGTTAAACGGGCTCAAAGCGACGCGGTATTCAACAATTTTCCAACAATTATTCATGAAAATTGATACAATTTGAAATTTTCTGAGTGTTCTGAGAAAATTGTAAAACAATATGCAAATGAAGCCTTAATGTTTGAAAATTTTAATAAAAACGATCCAAGTAATGATGAATACAATAAAATATCGACTATATGAACAATCAAAAAGTCGTTAAAGATCAATTTACAGTGATAATATTGATAATATTCAACGATCACACCAACCAATCTATCTATCTATCGTATATTTAATATTAATTTTATTTAATTCAGTTGATGTTGGCATAAAAAGGATATTAAATCAAAAACATGTACAACGAATATCAGTTAGTGGTTGAATTAAATTGTCATTGCAATATCTGTGTGTTTTTCATATAATTGTTGAGTTGTACTGACAACTGTATCTATAAATATCATTTTATTGACAATACTATTGTTTACTTATCGCATAAAATAAATAGAAGAAACAACGATATTATTAGACGGAACATTCTGTATTATAAGCGTGATTAATTTATTCAATTGTACCGTACAAAGATCATCAATTTTATTTATTCGAATAATTAATCTTTCTGTAGTACACCCTGATTCCTATCAGCTTCCAGAAATATATTTGATAAATATATTTTATAATAAATGTAATAGTGGAATATCAACAGGGTTGTTTCTAACAAGTAAGTATTTTAAATTGAATCGACTCAAATACGAAAAGTTGAAATCTTTATGTTATTATATAAAATGTAATGTAAAAATATACCTATTCTAATGCGAATCAAACATCCTATGCTATGTTCTTTGGGAATTTCTAATATAAAACGCTTATAGAATTATATCAATAACAATATATTCTCTTTTATACCGCGTGTCTCACTTAAATGTTCATAGCTCTAATAGAAACGCCAATTATTTGATTAACAATTTGAAGAATATTTCAAGGACTTATAGAAGAGTCCTTGGAGATCATTTTATCAAAATTTGAACCCCCTAGTTCATCGGGAAGTTGGTTAAAAAACGCTCGTTTCAGAAAAGGCTGCGATTTTTGAAACCGAGATAAACACGTCAAATGTCTCAAGGATACTCGCCATATGATTTTTTTCTGGAAAAACACCCAACGTATTCCTTCCCGTCCCAGAATAAAATGGAGAAAAACGAATAAAACAATGTTAGGAGCATCTTTGAATCATTCTGAATCATTTTACGTGTGGAACTCGTTTGTGAAAGTCACAAAATCGTTAAAACGGTTGTTTTTTGACCAATTTCCGCTGAGCTACTTGGCTCAAATTTTGCCCCCTATAAATCCTTAAAATATTTTCCAAATTAGTCGTTGAATACTAGATGTTGCTATAAAAGCTAGGAATATTTAAGTGAAACACGCGGTATATTGCTTTTTTTTTAATGTTTATTCTTTTTCATAGTAGGTAAAATAGAAATTCGTAGGAATTTTATCACACAATACAGAATGTTTCGTTTCACTTGGGATTTTAATGAATTTCTTCCATATTGATCGAATGAAAAATTCACAATAGAACTAGTGTCGTAGCGCATAATACAGAAACGAGAATCGTTTATTACTAATTTCATCGAAATAATCTACAATAACAAAAAATTGAAAACGAAATGGACAATCTTGACAAGTCTAATATATTTTCTCTTGATCTACTTACAGTCGACATTCGTAAATATTTTTATTATAAAAAATTTCCATTAAATTGTCGTACAAATGGAATCCATCATTTCTCTTTATATCGGAAACAAAAACCAAAACTTCATTTATTTGTCAAAATAAAATAAATCATCAATTTTCCTAAATTAATAAAATCGATTTATAGACTATCAATTTAAAAGCTGAGCTCAAATATTTTCAAAAAATTGTATTATATCATATTATTATGATTTATATCTTTTATCCCAATAATTCAACTGATTGACTTTATATCGTTAATATTATTAATTTTAATGTGAGAAGTTTTTAAATTGAACAAGATTCGCGAAAACATAAATCAACTAGATAAAACTTTGAAAATTGAAATAATTTATAAAATACTCACCTCATACGAATTACCAGTCCCGAAGTATATTGGAATAAAAGCCAACCAAATAACGCAAGTTGTATACATTGTGAAACCGATAAATTTTGATTCATTGAAATTTTCTGGAATTTTTCTAGTCTTAACAGCATACACCGTACAAATTGTTATCAATACCATGTTATAAAGTTGGGAAAACAGGAACGACATGTCTTGGATTTTACATTTCAATATCACCTGTAATAGAGGAAAAAATTGCGACAATAAAATTGCGACAATAAAATCCAAATTTAAAACGGTCAAAACAGATCGAACAGATTTGAATTTTTGATTGAGAGACAAGAGTAATTTAACCAATTACGCACCGTTCTTATCGCGATTCAATTTTTTTGATATAGGTTTTGATATTTGTCAAACACAATAGAATTGGTGGAAATGCGAGGATTTATATCAACGAAACGAACTAAACAAGATTAAGTTACAAGCCTACCCGTAAATATTCAAAATCAAAACTGTCATTCAATTATCATCGTCAAATAAATTTGCGTATAATTTTATTGGTTAATTGTAAAGTTCATCTAATCTCTTACAATTTCATTAAAGGGACAAGGTAGATCTAAAAAATTTTAACCGGCGAAAATGTGAGTTTGTAACTTGCGATTTCTCGCTCGTCCTAGGGGCTACCATAACCGGAAATAGAATTTTGAAAAGAGCATTTCTTATAGAACGCAATGGTTCTTTCCGTTTTCCAAAATGTTGATACAAATTTGATCTAACAATATGTTTTTTTCGTATTTTTGTACAATTTCTTATATTTTCTCTTATAACTTGACCAATTGTGATATTGCAAAAATTCGTGTACTGTTAGATAGCAAATAAAAAGTTCTTTTCAAATATTCAAGAAATTTTCCGATTCCATCATTAGTTTTTCGGAAAATTAAGAAAATTGTACGCGACAAAACTGTTTTTTCTACAAAGGCGGAACGCAAGATAGAAAGCTTTTTTTGATATTTTGAAAATTGGCTGAGTTATCGTGGAAAAACCAACTGGTTTTGGTTAGGTTGATAATTTTGTCCTGTTTCTAATTGGCCTATTATTTTTGTAAAAAATGTTGATTTCTCGAGGAAAATTGAGTGGAAATCCAGCGTCGTTATTTTACAAAAATGGCCCGCGTTACACGTAAATAGTGCGGGTTTGCCTAATCGAAAGTTTGTGGAATCATCAATACTCAATCCAAAGCGAGACACACAATTCGATTTGGCAAACACGCACTGTCTACCAGTATGGCGGGTTATCTGGCTTGATAATATACAAACAAAGAGACTAGATTTTCATTCCATTTTCTTCGAGAAATCAACACTTTTTACAAAAATAGTAGGCCCATCGGAAACAGGATAAAATTATCTACCTAACCGTATGTATTTCAAATCAAAAAAATTCATTTCAATAGGTGAAAACAATGCCAGAAAAACTAATTGGTTTTTCCGCCATAACTTAGACGATTTTCAAAATATCAAAAAAAGATTTCTATCCTGCCCTCCGCCTTAGTATCAGCTTTCGAATGAGGGGTTGATCAATGCTGTCAGATAAAAATTGTAGAAAAAACGGTGTTGTCGCGTACAGAAGTTTTCCTAATTTTCCGGAAAACTAATGATGGAATCGGAAAATTTCTTGAATATTTGGAAAGAACTTTTTATTTGCTATCTAACAGTATAAGAAATTTTGCAAAATAATCACAATTGGTCAAGTTATAAGAGAAAATACAAAAAATTGTACAAAAATACGAAAAAAACATGTTGATAGATTTTCGTCTGTAATTCAAATTTGTATCAATATTTTGAAAAACGGAACNCACAAAATTTCGTAAAATATAACACGCCCCTCACGTACATATCGACAGCCCACTTAAATGCTGGTGGGGAAGTATGGGACGATTTTTGGTGGAGGCGCTTCCAGCTCGATTTTCGTCCGCAAAGACCCTTAAGGACGAGCGAGAAATGGTTTCAGATTCTCGCCGGTCAAAACGATCCTAGCCACTCCTCCCCCTTAATGTGGAAGTTTTTCGAGTGTTTTTAAGTACGTTGAAAAAGGGTCGACTACTTTACCGAATTTTAATGTATTGGTTAATAAACAAGTGTTTCCCGGAAATTTCGGTAAAACCTCCATAAACCGCCTATTATAACCGTGCAGGTATCATCGTATAGTCAATAAACGATAAAACAAGTTAAGACAAATTTGTTGTTCCGCTTTTATAACTTCACATAGTGGAAAATGAAACTGTTTATTTGGCTTTATTACTGTTTGTAACACTTTCCAACACTGTTCACCTGCGGCTATTTCGTTGACATCATCGAAAAAATAGAGGATTTTCGGCTTTTTTTTACATCACCCATTTTAATATTCCACAATTCCAAATAGATGACACTTTGAAAATTACAAAATCGACAAACTTCACTCATGATTTGTTTCATCACAAATAAATTCCTTTGAGTCACAATTCACAAGTGTTTACCGACTGTTCTGTATACATGGCTGTTTTATTTCAATAGTATTTGAAATATTGATTCACAGCCTCAAATAAATTTACTATAGACCAGACATTTTGTTAGAATATCTCAAGGGAATTTCCATAGGAAACTTCATTACAATTGAAATAACAAATTGTAAATTCTTTCCGTGTATAAATAGGGAATATTAAGTGGTCTACAAAGTTTCTAGTGCATCTTAACTAAAACCACTAATATACCGATATTTAATCAATAAAATCGGGTCGTACTGTTAATGATGGAAATTTCAAGGCGTTTTAATTGAAACAAAAAAAGATTATTATGACGAGTAGAAATTTAGCTGGTAATAACGAAATATTTATCCATCAACATATGAGATCCGTTTCCTGTTATCTAGATGGATGAACTAAAGTTGTTAGGGATATCTTATAATTTGTACAGGATCGGATAATGTATGTTATCTTAGATATTTGAAGGTATCGACCGGTATATTTATTTACTTTAACTATACGTTTTCAGTATTATCCTACTATAAGTAAGGATATATTTCTTTTTAGATCGTCTACAATTTCGTTGATATTCGATGTCTATATTGAGATATAGGAAAAATCGAGTATATTTAACATAATAATATATAATACTGACCTGGTTCCTATGAGGGTAATAGAATCTGGTGCCTGGTGGTTCAACGATCATCCATACGAGTGTGAGTAGAATTTGCACAGCTATGAGGGAACATGTGATGATTACCTGCGACTTGGGACTAATATAGTTCGGTCTTTGAGCAGATTTCGAAGCTGAATCAAATATACGTGAGATTCTATTAGTCTTTGTAAGTAGGGCCCCGTATATTATAGAAAATCCAACACCAACACCGAATCTTTGTGTAATACATGTCTCTGTCGTTGGGCGTGCCAATAAAATAAACGTATTTAAATAACACAACAATATACCCAATAATAGCATATAACTTAATTCACGTCCAGATGCTCTAACCAATGGTGTATCGTTATGTTTGATGAATAATGCAATTATTGTTAATGTGACTAAGATACCTAAACAAGAGAATGCCACTGGTACTAGAGCATACGGTGAATCCCAACGCATATATTGTAATTCTAATGCGTAACAGGATAATTTATCCTCATATGGCCAATAACCGGGACCGCAGTCTTTACACGTGAATTCATCGTACACATATTCGTATTCTTCGCATTTATCGCATATCCAACAACACGTATCGCCCTGAAACAATATTAAAATAATCCATATTTAACACGTTGAAACTACACACGCAGAATACGATGATATGTTTCAACGAATAAAATTAAATGAAAAGTTTGTTCTTGACATTTGCTAGAATTATTGTCTAAATATATCGAAAGAAATATAACAAAAAAATAAATAAAGACAATGGAAATTCTTTTGATCTCGTTTCAATTTATAACAACCATAGAATGGAAATTGGAGAAAAAATCATAAAAAGAATAAACGAATCAACGAATTTACATAGATTCGAAATTAAATAAGTCTAAACTCCATTTCAGTAAACACACGACATTTGTTATCAATTAACACAAAAACTTTATCGCACACTATCAATTGTTTGTTTAATTCTCCTACACGTTGAAATTTTTAGAACAATGAACTAAAACAAACAGAATTAACGTCCCTATCTGCTTGTGTTTTTTTGTTGGTTGAAAATATATAAAAAAAATAGTAAAGATAACAGTAATATAAGAATCGAATAGGGCAAGAATCCATTATATCTACATACATACACCAAAGTCTTCCACTTGAGCATATGTATATTGGAAATTGCACAAACTCAAAATAAACTCTTACCGTTTCCAATTACGCTCCGAGAATCACATATAGATTGATAGAAATGGCTGGTTTCATCTACAATAGACACATTTGATTGGTCCACTTGAAACACCGACAAATTCTTCAATATCGAACATAAATACCACTCAACATTATTATTATTATTACTATTGCTGTTAGTTTATACATATGCTCAAATTTGAAACGCATTGAATTGATCAACTAACGAGAAATATTAAATCGAATTATTTATACACGAGTGCTTTCCAGTTTTGTTAATAAAATAAATTTTACCTGTTGTTTTTTTATCATGCCTGGCTCGCATGGTAGTGAACATGCTGATGTTGGAGGTGTTGTTTGATTATTATTCCAAACTAAATGTTCTAAATTTAATTCTAATGAATTGAACCATTTGCCAACTACCTATAAAATGGAAAAATCCCATTTGATTTATACAATTTACAATGTAATAGTATATTGAAAAATAAGTTTCAGAAGTCCATAATTCCTGCACGAGACCAAAATTAAAAAACGAGTGCGGTAGCACGAGTTTTTTAATGGTCGAGTGCAGGAATTGACTTCTGAAACGAATTTTTCATACTATTTTTCCTATTTTGCACCCCTTTGTACCCTTTTTTAATAAAAATTGAACCCTTTAAATTTAGGGAATTTTATAGAAGTTGGTATTAAATAAAACAAATGAAAGTTCTACTTGACGATATTCAACTTTTTATTTGTAATAAATAATTTGAAATAATTAAAAGTTGTTTTCACGTTAATCAAGTGGTCTGCATTTCTGTCAAAGAATGACATTTGAGATAGTCGACAGTGCTACCAACTTCGAAAAAATAAATTATCCCAGATTTTCCACACTCAAAGTAGTTGGGAAATGTCCATTGCTTCACTACTTTTAGTGTGGAAATTATTTTATTTCCAACGCAAAATAGGAAAAAAAAATTGAAGAATCAATTGCATTTCATAGACAAGAAATGGTTTAGCGATGCAATTTTGAACACAACAAATATAAAATTGTATTGCATTACGTGTTGGAAAAGCGAACAACCATGAGTGGATTTAAAATCAATGTTGTCACGGTTAGTGTCATGTGTCATTCGTTTTTTAAACTGGATTAAACCGAATATTTTGCTTGAAGTGACAGTTTTTTACTGCCTAGAGTCGTGGAAAATTCGTGACTATTGTTTTTTTGGCTACTCAAAGTGTCATCCTAATCGATTAGTTGTTAGAGAAGGGAAAACAATAACTATTTACTTTCTTTCTAAACTTATCAAACGATGTGAGTAGTTGAATAGATAATAACATTTTATAAACTTTAGGTAATTTCGTATGGAAAATACTTGGAATTTTCTGTCTAGATTCCATGTAAAGATATCAAACAATCTACTTACTCTATAATGATATCCCGAGGCATTTATCAATCGTTGATAGTTGAGAATGTCATAACGTGCTAAGCCATCTCCTCTCGAATCGAACATGACAGGACTTCCTGCTAGATCTGGAAACCGAATATTACAGCTAAGAATGGAGCGGAAGTTTATAATGGAAATAGTTTTGTATTTTCTGGCTGTACGCCAATGTAACTGTGAAAAAAGTAACGACAAATAATCAACTCACCGGTAAAGGACACATTAAGGATGTACTTTTTGTAAAAATCGCCACCATCATATTGCTTCATTGCTGGACAAACGCCGCGTTTTTTGTAATTTTTACATAAATCATTGTAGAGATTATGAAGTGCTAATGCAAACGCATAGACGGCATCAACCACAAATTGTACTTTACTTTCCTGTTCGTATCTGCAATAAGAACAAGATTCATATTTGTCTGTAACATAAATTAGGTTGGAAATTACGTTTATTTTTGACGATTAATATTGCGAATGTACTGTTACTTTATATTGTGTACAATATAAGTGTTTTTGTGTTGTTGTTGTTTTTGTTTGTTTGTTTTTTTTTTAGATAAACAGGAACATTGGAGCTTTTCACGTAATTCTTTATTGCATAAAAGAATGAAAATTGCGCTACTTATTTAAAGGTGATATCCTAAAATCGATAACGAAACGGTAATCGGCTGGTTTTGTTGGTAGACTTACAATCTTCTAGGTCTTTATAAGCTTGAAAGCATGACTTACAAATAAAACAATATAATGTGAACTTTTTGTCAGTAAATAATTCCAAACAAACGATGAATGTAATGCTAGTTTGAACAAAAATATAGCTAAGAGTGTCTCGGTAATATTTCTTAAAATACTGGCAACAATGTCTGTATTCAGTAATGTGGAAATACAGAATGTCAGTAAAGCAAGTCGAAAAAATTTATATATAATATGTTGTATGTGTATAGATCGATACTTTTTTATACTACACTTAACTTAATGAAAAACGTTAATGAGCCTTACCCGGCTTTTTGGGATAGTCTTAAATCAGTATTGCATACATTGAATGTTGTATTTGTTTCAAGTGGTACATTTTTCGCTAGAATACAATCGAATGTGTCCTCCCAATATTGTTCAAACCATGGATTTCTGATGTTCGTTTCAGGCGTTAAAGACATCATATATTCATCGAAACCGGGTATGTTATCAGATTGTAGTTCAACGGTTATAGCTCCTTCAGCCACATCCTCTAAACCTTCAACTAACTTTTGTTGTTTACCCCATCCATCGCTAGCTACCCAATAGAACGTATGGCTGACATTCAGACGTTTCGCCGCTTGTAGGATCCTCCTGTGATCATGACAGTACGCAAACTAATAAATTTTAACTTTTGTTATCCACGGAAACACAACTGATCGACTCTTATAGACTTATGGTACGTTTAAAATTAAAACGTTATCGATCGTTGATATAATTAATGCATTTCAAGTGGTTTATATGAATAATTAATTTAAACGATTATACTTACCTAGCATCCTCGGCACGAGTAAATAAAACAACACCCCTAGCATTAGTTTTCTTTCTCAATTTCGTTATAATATTATCGAAAACTCTATCGTCGGCTGTACTTGGCACCTTTTCAGCTGTAGCAATACAAACGTTCCTCTCTTGGGCTTCACGATGGAAAACTTCAATACCGTACTCTCCATATGAACCTTCAGAATAGACAGTTGAAACGTAGGACCAATTTACACTTTTAACAATATCCACCAAAGCACTAGATTGAAACGTGTCCGGAGGAACAGTCCTTGCGAAATATTCAAATCGGGTTTTATCACTTAATGCTTTTGCTGTTGATGCTGGAGATATTTGTGGAATGTGAAATAGACCTAAGATAAACAAATTTTCAATAATGCAAACGTTGGATTAAAGTGATTTGATATTGTAAATTGGTAATTTGTTCTATATTCGGTAATTTTCTTATATTTTTTTTTCTCATTGTATTTATATGCAACATTAAGTTGTTGTTAAATAAAGATTAATGATGTGTTCGAGTACAGAACAGGTATTTCCAATGAATTTACCTAATAAATTGGCTACTTGAAGGGAGACAGAACTGTAAGAACCGCCTACCACCCCGAAAACAGGTCCTGAATAATTATTACGTGGCCGTGGTATAGAATGATCGACGCATTCTAGAGCTGAGGTGTCGATATTACTAACAGATGCCCGTACAAATTGCAGACTTTGATTTAAAGCATACGTATCTCTTGAACATGTATCCAAAATATGAACACCTAAGGATATGTTAGGAAGGATTTGTGGATTATTGTTGATACGGTCAATAGCAAACATCATTGCTTCTAAACGTTGTACACCACGATGGTATATTTGCGGTCCACATGGGACTCGATCGCCTTTTTTGTGTACAGGAAATAGACCACCTAAGATGATATCGCCAGGTACAGTGACTGGACTTTGATGTAATTGTATTGTATCGGTTATCCATAATAGAAATGATAACAGTAGATGGTGCACGATCATCCCCTGGTGAATACTTGAAATTCTTATTCATCCGCCAACTGGAACAAACGCCTTCGTTAGTGCCACTCGTACATAAACATAAAATTCGTATTGGGAATTTTAATCATAAAATAAATCTTTTGAATCGAATAAGATTTAAATTTATATCAACTGGAATCTATGAATACACAATTCGCACCTTCAATTAAGACCATTCTTGATTATAACATTTCAATAATTAAAACAGTTTGAATAAATCTACAGACAGTTACATAGAACAAACAGAAATAAACAAAGATTCAAGTTTAAGGGTTTTAGTTGTTTGTCACTACTTTGACAAACTGCTAAACTTGAACAGATGCTTTTAATAGAACTTCTTGTTCAAATATCGCCGATTTAGACAATAAACGAATATAT
This sequence comes from Hycleus cichorii, assembly GCA_013841215.1. NCBI lineage: Eukaryota > Metazoa > Arthropoda > Insecta > Coleoptera > Meloidae > Hycleus > Hycleus cichorii. The sequence goes on along the minus strand of JACDRQ010000311.1, from coordinate 40,592 downwards.
TCATATAAATATTCAAGTTTGAATATCTGGCTGACGAAAAAATCATAATAATAGAATTTATTCGGCTATTAGTTTGACATATACCCAACAATTTCCATGAATTATAGCACAGACTTGGAAATTCTATTGAATTTTTCCACTAATATTCAAGCAATATCAATGAAATATCTACATGTTATTTAAGGAATATTTTCCGAATTTTCCAAGAAAACTTGTAAAATATATGTAACGCGCATATATAAAAATTATATTCATCTGCTGTGTAGAATTCGAATTTTATTAATTAAAATTTATTAGGGCATTTCTTTTCCAAAGTTGTTGTATTGAGGGGGAATATTTAGTTCAGCTTTTTTAAGAAATATGATCCTTTGATGGAAGCATGTACTTTATAAGAGAAATGAAGGGAAAACTTAACTTTAAAAGTTGACTGTTCGGTATACAATAATTATCAATCAAACTTCTACCAATTTCCTTCTTTTTTTATCAAATAAGCAATAATATTGAATAATAATTAACCTGGAAGTTTATGTAATTGTATTTCAGAATAAGTTAAAGAAATATTAGAAACGTTCATTTTCCAATGGGCTTATTCAACGTTGTACAACTGGGAACTTAATAGAACAGGACACTACTCCCTAGCACTCAATCCGTGTACGGAAATCGTAAGAAAGTCGATTAAATGTTAAAGGTGAGCTACTTATCCAATAGCCGTAGACAGCTTCCCATCCTATTTTATCACGTAGCGTGTTTTCTATTTATATTAGTTTATTAACTAACAATATCGCTAAATTTTATTGATTTATGTAGAGAATTTTCACAGTTATATCAGCAATGATGAAGAGCCAATTAGTGATTTTTCAATTTAACCTAAATATCGCTACAATTAGCTGAATCAATTTTATCCAAATTAAAATCATTAGTTTCGTACGCTTATTAATGTGAGAAAATGAGAATGTAGCTTCGATTTTTTCCCTCGAGTCGAACTAGTTCAGTTAATTAAATAAAATGAATCTCATTTTAATAGAAACGAGATAGATTTGCAAGTAATCTTCAAGTTGAACGAAAATTTTAATACTAACACTTTCACACTTTACTACCAAATCCTGATTTAAATAATCACCACTTTGGCTCAAGTTTATTGTAAAGAACTTTAAAAACTTTCTAAATTTGTTATCCTATCAGAATGACAAAAATCGAAAATGCGGTTAAAATAACGTTTTTCGCTTAATTCGTGTTTTTAAATGACTTAATGTAATCTACTCTACAGTTTCAACAGTTTCAACAGTTTTTCCACTCATCCATTTACAGCTGATTTTAAAAATATTTTTAATCGATAGAGGTCAAATTCATTATGTTGCATTCTAATTGATTTTTTTTTATATACAAATGTTCTCCTTTGAAGATCCAACGAACATTAGCTTTATTATCGGTTGAAATGTGGAAGATCACCGGTGTGTACTGTTGTCTCATCCACATTGGAACTTTTGTTTGTACGCTTTGTTTAACGTTATGTTATCAAAACAATAACAATAAATAAAATATAATAGAAATTCACGTGTTTTTTAATTAATATCATTCTTGATTTTATTATTAAATGTAATAATAGTGAATTTGCTTACAAACTATGCATTAAACAACAAATTTACTTGAGCTATGTTAACGATATACACGTGAAGTATTTCCATCTGAATAGTCTGATTATAAACTAAATATTACCATAATAACAAGCAATATTATAGTAAAACAAGAATTACGAAAGTTCCTAGAAAACATTTCAAGTAAATTAATTTTAAAACATTGTCTAAAATCCAACGAATACAACATTTATTTGATGGAAATCACTAATGATCAGCTTAGTAATAACAAGAACATAAACCAAACGACGTCAATGAATGTAAATTTAACCCCCGAAATCACTTAATGCGATGACCATAAGGCGAAATCACCGAATCGGCATTTACCTTATTTTTATAACGAAATTTCAATTTTAATTAAATAAATTTAGAATTTTGCTTAGTATATTCCATATAAATTACGGAAATGAAAAATGATGAATAATTATGTAAGGGCGGAACGATTCTAACAAATGTAAAACGAGAAGTCATCTATACAAATAGAACAAATTATGGTGGATGCGCCGGCGGGCTATTTCGTGGTATTTCTTTTCATTCCTAATAATAATAATAATAATAATAACAATAAAAATCCACATTGGAGCTTTATATGGAAACGAATCAACCACAATATAAACGTCAATAGTCCCCACGTTTAAAACATTGCCATTCGATGGAAATTGCGCAAAGAAAAATGTTAACGAAAATTGGTAGAAAAACGAAATGCCTTTTCCGTGGTCCTATTTTATATGTAAAATGTTGGTAGCAAATTTGTTTTGTATTTCCTAATAAATTTTCCTGTTTTCCTTTAGAACAGAGCGTTGATGATCAGATTTGAAATTTCAATCCAACTTTGTTCAATTTCTGATTTACAACATTAGACGATGAATTTCGTAATTCTACTATGTGAATTGAAAATGTGTGAAATTGATGGATAACGTCCGATGAATAACAATTTGAAATTAATTAAAATAAAGTATAGTTATTGTATTAAAACAGAAAATAATCGATATTCATTTGAATGGAATGGGTCGAATCAATTAAATTTAAAAACGTAACACTAAAACGCTCCTACAATGAAACAAATGCTTTTATAATAAATAATAGTCGGTAATTTGAGCGGCATTAGGGTGGTCCATTTATCACGTGGGTTGTTTACTTTACAGTCAAGTTGAAATAGTGTAAGTACAAAACGGTATTTAATAGGACCTGTTCTTCGTTTAACTGTTGACATTTAGTAGTGTTTATCGCATTCCATTTAAAATGATTCGTTTATAATTTCACTGATTATAGTTAATTACATTCAAGTATATTCAAAATTTCTATTTCCATTTAACAGGTAATGACCATTGGTGAGTTCCTGTGCAATAACTGTGATTTATTGCAAGAGTTTAATTACTAGGGCAGTTTTGTGACAAGGGTAGAATGTGAACATTCGATAAAACGACCTATAAGGTTATGCAAGATTGGTAGATGGATATTTATCTTGATATCGACGATTTTATTAACGTCACTAAAAATATATCGCATTCTGCGAATATTCACAAACAATACTCAACCAGAACTAGACAATTTCCATATCTTTCTTATCATTGTTTTTATTATTACAGTTTCGTTACGAGTTTTATGTAAATTTCCAATAGATAAATTTGTAGCGAAAACCAATACTATCAACATATCATATCAATATAATTTAACTGAATTTTGATCCGTTTATTATTAGGATACGATATTCAAGATCGAAGGTATAAAACCGTAAATCTACCTGAATAAATTTTAATGTATACGAATTGACCTGATGCAAGCTTTTATGCTATCTTTGTTCCATCAATATTATCGGTTATAAACTTTATATTATTCTTGTATAAATAAACTATGTAGAGTTAATTATAATATTTGAATAAACTCGCTATACAAAATTAATATTAAATTGTTTAGAGGAAATTTTAGAAAAAAACAAAATTTTCATGTAACGAAAGAACCGGATGAAGATTGTTTGAATAGGCAAAATTCACCAGTTCGGTGTAATTTCGTTTATTTTAACCTTCATCGAATTTTTAAACAAATCCTTATATGCAGACATCTAAGGATTATGATTGGATATAACTGAATTGTACAGGAAACTGAAAACCTTTTGTAGGTATTAGTGAAGATACACAACAATAACAACCGAAACCAGACAAGGTAAATGGTACATGTATAGGCCCATTTGCATAATTTTATAAATTTTTAAACTCTAAATTTGTACAAAAACTCACCAATATTGCTGGACAATTTTCAGCCGGAATTCTATTCAATCCATTTATTGCAGACAAACTGGAACAAATAATTATTAATTATTAATAATCTGAAATTGCGAGTTGATCAATTTTTCAGCTTTTATTCCATTAAAACTTCTATATAAAGTTAAATTATAAATAACTAGCATAGTTTTTAGCGATTCTACAATATATTTATCTAACAAACTAGCATTCCATCCCCTGTTCCGTGTTCCCTTAATGCACCGCCATTATACAAAACTGTTCTTTGTACGACTGAATTTACTGTTTAGTTGTATTTCTTTAGTTGCTTAGCTAAAATACACTCCAATTCGTATTAGAGTTCAGACAACTATACATTTAAACAACTTGGCTCTACATTAACTGGACAATACTTTGAGATTTTTTGGTTGATTAATGGTATTATAAATTTATCGAAAATGCTACAGATTTGAGGGGTCTATTTTCGATAATAAAGCAACAAAACTCCAACGCCCCACTAAATTTCAACTAACAATATAATTTAAGAGATTTAGATCATCACCGGAATGATGATTTATTTATAAATGATGCAACAAGTCAACGGAAATCACTTTTTATTATTCAATATATTTTATATAAAATTGTGGACGAAATCGAATCGTATTCGCGCCCAAGGGAGAACTTTCAACGGAAACAACATTGATGTTTTTAACGTAGAAAATTCGATGGAGTTATAAGAGAAACGCATTTAGAATTTATTGTTATAAGAAATGTTGGATTATTTCGATGATAACCGATAGAAATGCCAGTGAAAGATTGCGGCCACCCCTTTGAATTCAACAAAACTCGATTATTATGTTGTCAATATAACATATAACGTTCACTATTCAAAATATAATAAGTACAATTTTTAAGCCCGTCCGCACGATATGTTCGATTTAAAATTGCAGTTGCGAAAAACGACAATATCTATCCAAAAAAAATCGAAGTATATTTTAAAATATCTATCATTTTGACGGAAATCGGATAGATTTGAAGGTAATTTGATAAGTTTCTTAAAATATCACAGATATTGGATGGATCTATTAATATTTTGTCGCTAGGCTGGGTCGCTATTGGATTCCGGATAGTCCCCAAGGACAGCAAACAGATTAATTGTACAATCGACGTTATTGCAAAAAATTCACTCCCCAAAAATGAACGTTTCACTGTTGAAAATATCTTTTAATATTTCCAATATTAATATTGAATGGTCGAAACTTTTCTAATAAATTTTAATAGAACACAATATCATCAAAGGGGAGATCAATGAGAGAATGAGTCTGTGCCTATAGAGAGATAACATTTGGAGAATCACTCAACTTTCCCAATCCCATTGATTGTCCACTAAATAGACAAAGCTAGGGATTTATCTTAATAATCTACATAGTATGAACGCCCGTTCACGTTGATTTATTTTACTAATTGATACAGCAAAATGACCAATAAATTCTCCATTTAAAAACAAAATTCAAAAAAAAATATCAGAATAGAAACAGCCAAACGAACCCTTTGATTAATGGAACTGTACAGTGGGACACATTTTTTAAAGGAATTACTAAAATAATAAAGTTTCATATCATATAAAATAAATTTGAACATATGGGTAGATTCTATATTTAATTTTCTTGGCAACTCATTTTTGTTGGGGGCATAATTGAAAATCTTCAATTTCTATTGGCCAAAAAATTGGGTTGGTATAACCAAATTCACTAAATTTCTTACCTTAAAGTTCCAAATTTGATTAATGTCGCTTTTACACTGAATGTTATGAATTATTTGCTTTAAGTATTTCTTTTTCTATTTTGATTTTATTACACCACAATAAAATGTGAAGTTAGAACTTTTAGTAAACAACAGAGAACTTGAACAATTTCTAGAATTAAAATTATGATAATTTCGATGAAAACAGAGAGATAATAAGGATAGAAAGTGGAATACATAGAAAGAGCAGTTTTAATACTTTTGTTAATTTTCCAATGTTGAACATGAGAGAGGATCGACAGTAAAAGCTTTCGTTCCACAGTACACATCCCAGTCGGTTTTCTTTCTACTTTTTTTGTTGTTTTTACTTTCTTAATCCACAAGAAAACGGGTATAAAACATTTTCGCACAAGTTGGTTTAACGCTTATTTGATACGAACAGCGATACGTGATGTTGGATTTATTTTATCGTTGAAATCTATCCGTATTTCGAATGTTTGACGATTTAAATCTGGGAACTCAATAATATAAAGCTCTCTTCAAATTGACAAATGAAATTACCATTTGTATTTTGAATAACCGAATTGACCGTTGGCACACTAATAATAAACCAATAAAGGCATACTAATTAGACATGGACATGATCTGTCAATAATCCATTAAAAATTCGATAAAATTAACGTAATTTAAGAAACAATCAATTATTATCAGAAATTATAAGTTAGAATACAACAATTAATTCTATTATAAAGTAGAGAGGAAGTCGCTGTACTTAATTATATAATTAATTTGTAATGAAGTGAAGTAGACCGATAAAGGCCGCAAAGTAGTGAAAACTCCCCAACTTCTGGACTCAATTAAGCCCAACAAATCCTGCAAGACGAAATCAACTAATGACAAACAAAATTTCTATAAAACTAAACACCAAATTAAAACTTATAATACAATCATCATAAATTTCTCAATTTTCAATAATTGCTCAAATTACAGCGCAACTGTCCTATTTTGATTGTAATTAGAGATTTCCTGTAAAAATTGCAGAATATTATTATTCGATTATTTTAAAAGTAATGAGAGAAAAACGTTGTAATAAAGAAAAACGAATAAAAATTGGACTGGATATTCGAGATCAAACAGCATCAAAGATATCACTGGACAAAGTTATAAGCATAGCCAATTAATATTACATACTTCTTGCACAAGGAAGTCTGCATTATGGAAATTTTATCTGCTTTTATGTTCTTTTGTAAGATTTATAGAAGACAAGATAAAATATAGTTTTTATTCAAAAATATATATGCGGTACATAAGTGTTATTACGGTAATGGAAAAGAAAAATTTATAAACACGAATTGTTTTACATCTATAATCTCTAATGTATATATCTAAATAAACATCAATCATTAAATAGTTAATATCTACGTGTTAAATGGCGATTGAAACTATAACAACGATAATACACAGTTCCGGCAAATTAAACTAAAACCATAATGGTGTTCATTTTAAGACAATAAATGATTAGAAAATGGCCGTTTTTCTCAATTATTCGACTGTTTTTCTTGCGTAAAATACAGTCCAGATGTTATTAAAGGAATTAAGTTGTATTTAAGAAGAATGCTGTAGACGAATTATAATTCCCAATTATTATTATTGCAATTATAGGGTAGAGAAGTATAATTTATTATTAAAATAAATATTATAAACTTTTAATTGTTTTTATTAAATTTATTAGTGGATGATCTATATTATATTTTTTATGTATGTAGAATCATAAACTACAATATCCGATATTTAGTGTGGATGCTGTATGTGATATAATTTGACACCTATATATGTATGCCACAAATATCAATATTAGACCGTAATTCACTCTATAGAATATCCAAAACATTAATCATCGTCTATTTAAACGAACCATGTCCCATCTACTAATAAACTGTGCCGCAGAATTTTATTTATTTAGCACTCAATAACTCTTTTTTACTCGTTAATCTTGTAGTAAATGTCTGAGGACTCTTTGAATTGATAAATCTGAAATTTAACGAAAATCCGCACTTGTAAAGCCTCAAGCTTTATCGTTGAAATGAAGGATAAATGGTAATAATAATAATAACAACAATAATAATAATAGTAATAATAAGCTTGCAATGTTAGAAAATCTTTTGTTTTAATTATTACGGTTGTGTATTGAATAATATTGATTATTTGTTTAGTTTTTAAAAAATCATCCGGCGAACTTTCTCAATATTAAGTGGAAAATAAATTGCTGTGCATTGAAATACATTCGATTTTGTTGTCGTTAATAGGGTTCAGTTCCGAAACAGTTATTGCTTTTAATAAGCGTAAAATAAATCCGACGACGTAAGGGTTTCATATTTAGTCCCTTGAAATAATTTCGGCAATTTTATTTTATAAAAGTAATTACAATTCTCTATTAAACTTTTTATAGGAAATTAATTTCATAGATTTCTTTAAAATTAATTACTATTATACAAAGACTAGATATGGTTCGTGCTCGAAATAGGGTTGTTGTTTTTGATTAAAATAATCAACCCCGATTGTCCATTTTATACCATTTAGTTTATTTTAAGCTCACCTATTCACTATATTTAACTATGTATGTATGTATATGTGTATCGTATATACATACGTCAAATAGAATGAAATCTCTGGATTCACTAAAGTAATATAACAAGCTTACAAGAATCAAGGGAAACAAAACGATTTTCCCCTGCCTTCTATATCTAAAGCCCACCCTTGAAACTTTTCCTATATTACCGTATTTTGTTACAAGATTTATTAGTGCAGCCAATATATCAAGATTATTTTAACGTTATTCCATTCATCTCTTTAATAAATTGTTTATTTCAAATGATTATTAATAATCTGTCCATTGAATTGTACACATGTTAAATTGAGTTAATTTCACGCCTGATCTAATTTTCCTAAAATTTATCTTAATTAAAATCTTAATTAACGAGATCCTCACGCTTTAACAAGTCGATATTTTATATTATTCTTATTGTCGATAACAATTAAAGATTTTTATTGTTATTGATGTTAAATAGAAAATAATTATTGCGCATACGCAAACTAGAAATGCTCAAACTTGATTACTAGCCGGGAAACAAATTTCTACACTACAACACACAAGACCTGTACACGCGTCAGTGAGTTCGCACCTTTAAAATCTCCTAACTGACATTATTAAGTAACTTTACAATTACATTATGGATCTTCTACCATTTTGTTGATGCAGACGAAAATTTCTACCAAAATTAAAATTCCAACAAAACTCTAGATTAGTCTTTTGATATTTAAACAAGTCTTTTGAACACGTAAAATTACTTGAATAATTTACCTAATAATTAACGTAATTGTATCCCATCTAATTGTATGTAATTAAAATTTATAAAGCAAATTAATTATGATCCTTTGTCACTACTAGAATATCAACAAATAGACATACGTTCTTGTTTCATTGCTAGATTTTATTTTTGGTCTACCCAAGATAACGCATTTAATTGTTGGGACATTTATTTTTCTGAATAGAGTATAATTATTAAAACAACAATAGATTTAATTATAGCACGATTGTTCTGTTAACAAAGAATTTCTTAATTAGAGATAATTTCGTAATACTAATCAGTCCAGATATGTAATTACTAAAGACGATTATGTATCGATTACGAGGCAAAAAAATCTGCAAATGCTCCGGTTATAAGATGAAAATTATTCCTCTTTGTTAAATTTCGAGCGTTTAGAATTCTTGCATTACATTGCATTACCATTGCAGTTGCATTACATACGAGTTACGAACATTATAAATGGCGTCCAATGTTCATTTTTCACCGCAATCGATGCACGTTTAAAAATCGTGTGACCAGAATAATGGACGGTTTCAACAATGTGAGTTATAGATTACATATCTATAATGCCTTGTGAGATAGCGATACTCGGCAAGTTCCCCACCATGCCATATTAACCAATACAAATCGTCGGTTACTACTACATGTGAAATTATTGGACAGGAGTTGATGGTGGGGATACTAACTGACAAGGAAAGCGACACAACTCCGATTTTGATAAAATTTGGTATTCAGGTAGAGCATCAAAAAATAATCGATGCATATTTTTTTTAGCTGCCCATATTCACTTTAAGGGGGTGAAATTGCCGCTTAAAGTTAACACATTTTTAACTTTATCTCGAGAACGAAACAAGACATCGAATTCTTTCAAAAACTGAAATACTGTTTTAATTTTTATCCTGCAATACACAATTCCGAAAATTCTTCATGATATCGATTAATGATCATCATAAACAACATTTTAGCTGTTGATGAGTCTCCTGATACGAAAATACTACTAATATTCCAATATGGACATTATAATATATTGGGGGTTGCAACCCTTTAAATAGGGGAAGAATCGAGAAAACCAAAAACAGGTAACTTTAGTTCTTCTATAAAGTTTATGATTATGAGGAGACAACCCAGAGGGAGCAAAAAAGTGCTACCCCTCTGATATTTCTCACCCTCCGCTAACCGGACGGTTATTGTCTGCTAAGTCATAAGCTAGTATTGATTGTCTATAATATTTTGGTTTTTGAATGAATTTGATATCTTGTTTCGTTCTCGAGATATAGCTAAAAATGTGATTTTGAAGATTAACTTTAAGAGGCACTTTCACCCCTTTCAAGTGAATATGGGCAACCAAAAAAAATGCGTCGACTATTTTTTGAAGCTCTACCTGTACAGCAAATTTTATCAAAATCGGAGAGGGATAATTGTGTCCCTTTCTTGGTGAGTATTGTTGTCCCGCGCGGCATTTTAAGAACAGTTTATATTGTTGGTTAGTTTTTATATGGGTGTTATAATTGGGTTATTTTGATTAAAATTCTAAAATCCAACTTGAATAAAATCATTTTACTCTATGGAATGGGATAACAGTTTATGTAATGTTTTATCGATAATGGCTTGGGGACAAATAACGTATATAACTCGAATTTTCCATTACACTATTATAAAAATATATTGGAAAAATAGTCGATTTTGTTTCCTATTATAACGAAAAAGTTACAATTTCAAGAATCCGCTTATTTGTTATTGTCTCTCATTGAACATTATAGTCGATCTGTTCAGATTTGATCAACTTGACACTGAAAACTATCAGATAATTATTCTTGATGTGATCGAAATCAGGATCGTGATTTGTTCAAAATTCGACTGACTAATTAAGGGCATCCGTCACCCAGGCTACTTTTTGTGGCCATTTTCAAACGGCACTTGAGTAGAGTGTCGTGGATTATGGGGTTTTTGGAAATCCGAACGTACTCTAGAGTTACAAAAGAAAAACCGGAATAATGTTTTTTTATATTTTTGTTCATAACTTTGTCAATATTGTTTAGTTTTCAATGAATTTCACACAGCATGTATAAAATTAAAAGCGCTTTCCAATTATGATATTTTCCGATCGTATTGTTAGTTTTTCGGGAAATTTATGAAAAACGAATTGTTGTTACGAGTGGCTTACTTCATCTAGTACCGGATAGAGGGCCTAATCCTAATTACAGATTGCTTTATCATATATCATATTGTTTGCAATGTTGTCAAACCTCTTTTTTTATGATTAAAACCACACTTTCGGTTATTTTGTAAATAGATAGTCACCTATTCGTATTTATAACATTTCGAGCTTTTTTCGTTTGTTATTCTGTTGGTTGAAAAAAAAAGTAACAAAAATATATTTAGAAGCCCCTACTTGTTTAGAATGTCTTAAAAAACATAAAAATTAAAAAACCTCGAACAAGTAAGACGAATATATGACCGTAACTGCGTTAAAAACCAGAAAAAATACTGATAATTGACGAAAGAAATAAAAACGGAAGGTGTGGTCTCAATCATAAAAAAGCGGTTTGACAACATTGCAAACAGGTAAGGTGGTCGTCTCAGGCAGATGATAAAGCAGTCTGTAGTTAAGATGAAGCCCTCTATTCGGCAGTAGATAAAGTAAGCCACTCGTAACCACAGCAATAATTGGTTTTTCATAAATTTCGCAAAAAATTAAGAGTCTCGCTCGAGAGGTAGTTCGCATTTTCCCCTTTCTTTGTAAATTCACAATCTTCGTTCGATAGACATATGAGAAATTAGTTGAGAAACAATCAAATTGCCCCCCACCTTCACCTTGCCAATCATAAGTCATGAAACCACATCATATCATATTATATCATATCATATCACACATCATATCATTTACTGAGTTACTTAGAATGTGCTATTTAGCAAAACTTGATCATTTTAGACGCTGTTTTCCAAAAAACGGAAAAGAAAATTGAAATGGGAATGACTTAGAATTGTAGCTTTAACTTTTTTAGATCTACCTATATGTGTTTCATTTCATTTTATTAATTAGCTAGGCAGGTTTGCTTCTGAATGTTAACACATTTTTTTGACTAAAAATGCGTTTTTTCGCAATTATCAGAAAATTCCGTTTGATTTTTCAAATCTCATGGACTTCGAACTGTAGAAAATTGAATTCTGAATCGAATGAGATATGTCCAATTTCGATATCTTTTGTCGTTGTTTCTCAGTGCTATCGAATTTGTTTCTTATGAGGGATTGAATGTTACCGTTCACTTTGAGCGACAGCCTTAACAATCCGACCCAAAACTATCATAATTGGATAGCGCTTTTAATTTTATACATGCTGTGTGAAATTCATAGAAAAATAAGCAATATTGGCAAAGTTATGAACAAACATATAAAAAAAACATGCTTCCGGTTTTTCTTTTGTAACTCTAGACTACGTTCCAAAAACCCGATAATCCACGCCACTCTACTTGAAATGCTCTTTCAAATGCCGTTTAGATCATCAAAATCCATTGGAAAATGCACGAAATTTCTTGGTTTGAATATGGCCTCAAAAAGTAGCCTAGGTGACGGATGCCTTTAACCATATTCTATATAACGGACACAGAATACGTTTTATGTCGTTTTTATTATATATATTTTTTTACATTCTATATATGATAATGTCATAATGTAGTATAGTGAAAACGATTATTTGACGTACAAATAGAAACGCCAGTTTTGTATAAAAGCTAATTACGTTTGATATAAGATAAATATGTATGCCTACAACAATAATATTTAGTGTCACGCAATATTTATAAAATTCCCTTATTCGATGATTTAATTTTAATCGAAATTTCTAAATTCCACAATTGGTACTAGACTAATTTTAAATCGAACTTGTTTAGATATAATTAAAACGGAATCGTTTAGAATTGTTAATTTTCTGATAAAATTCATCCAATTAAAATTGTTCGAAACTGATTGGTAATTTTTTCAACTCACACACAACAAAAGAAGCACAGTCCATTAATTAAAAATTGAAACACACAAAAACTGTATATTTACATTAGTTTAATACAAACAAAATAATAATTAATCCAAACTACGTCGTTTACTTGTTTGTTAGATAAACAAAGTAATTTAGAAGTTGTGGAACTCATTTTCTATAGCTTTGAGATGGCGTTGATTAAGTCTGTCTGATAACTTATTAATAACGATACGAAAGGTTATTATCAAAAGGAAATATACCCCATCAATTTTCTAGTAATACTGGAATTCTGCATGTATGTAGTTTAACCCAGACAAATTAACATGAAAACTTGTTGATTGGCGTGTAATTTTACAACTCGAATTCGAACAAACGGTTCCGTATAGTTACAATTTAGTCTACTTTAAAAGTCAAGTTGTTCAATTCAATTACACTGCACTATAAATGTTTTTAGATTTCTGGAATACGCTGGCAATAAACAATTACATTTGCGTTGTGTAACCGGATTATGATCGTTATTTCTATGAAATGATTTCATTTCTATTCAAAGCAATAGAGAAAGAAGACTTCTGACATGAATGTCGCTAGAAGATAAACGATACTATGCCGAATTCGGGATGATTTATTATTAAAATTGGTAAAAGACGGGATCGTTTCTATTATTATTATTAAACTTCGTCTGGATGATCAATTTGAGATTCATTTTTAATGAACTGAATAATAAATTTCCAATTTAGATTGAATCAACAAATATTGAAATAATATAATAACAAAATTCCGTTTCGTATAACGTAATGTTTTGTTAATAATCATAAATGTTTTTATAATTTTTGTTTCTAAAATTAGTTGATGATTTTGATGGACTATCGACAACTAAAAAAAATCAACAATTGTCCGTTTTTGTCACTGAAAATTCTAGAAAATTAACAGCCGAGTGGTTGTAGTTGTAATTAATTAAAATTTCAATCATTAAAAAATACAACAGAATAGACGACAATGGAGTTATTGAAACATTCAAAAAATTTTCCATATAGTGTAATATTGTTGGAACGTGCATAATATTGGAAATATGTGACCACAGATAATGTCACTAACTCAAATTTCATATAAATCATATTGGCAGTGTATTTTCACCCTTAAATTACCAAACATCAATAATATATGCCAGAGATGATGCTAGGACCAGACGAAAATATAGTTTATCAATCGATAATTTTTTATCAATGTTGTTTTGTTTTTAGGAAAATAATGAAGCTATTTTAGAGACATGAAAGGAAATTTCTATACGAAAATTTATTGTAAAAATATTCGTCTTTTTTATTGTTGTTATTGGAATACAATCGAGTTTAGTGTTTCGTATGTGGGAAAACTATTCGAAAGTCTTGTTTGATCGATAATTTCTCTTTCAAAGGTTATCTATTTTTATGTGTCTTAATTGTCTACTATCTAATCATATCGATTATTAATTAAATTCCGTTAGAAATGTACAGTTCGTTGTTTTGTTATCTTTTACATTTATTTATATCATCCTGTAAAGTAAATAAATCTAAATTCAACTACAGATAAATGTGCAAATAGACACAACGAATTTGCATTATTGTTTGTCTTATTTTTGTATAATATACGACAAGTTTTATTCAAAAAAACTACGAATTTTCTTATAACGTTCTGATTTTGCGCCAATTGAAAGGATAGAAAAATTCGAAATAACATCAGTACGTGCTGTCGAAATTTCCGGACTTTTGATTCTTGTATAGTGCAAAAGCATACAGAACGAAACATAGATAGAAAAGAAAAAAAACTACATTTATATTTAAGTAAACACGTGTCGCATTTACACGTAGCAAAAATACGATCCGATAGGTTTATAAAAATAACAAAAATCCGTATCTCGCGTAGATCTCATAAAGTATTTTGATAGTTACTGTGATAGACTTATAAATAACATTATTGGAAATGAAGACCGTGTAATTTACGTCTATTATCAGGTAACTCTCAACTAGTAATAAAAAGATTTATAGACGATTAAATCTATAGTACTTTTATTTAACAGTAAATCTCTGGATATTTTGTAATAAAACTAAAAATTTCACCAACGATAACTTCAATAAATTGAATTTTTGTATCAAAAAGTTAACGTTTAGTAGTAGAAGAAAAATTGTGCAGTTATCGAGAAAGATTGCGGAAAGTTAGTCCAGCGCATCCACCATTTTTATCCACTCGACTACTTTCTAAAAGAATTTTAACTAAATGCATAGGAAAAATATTTTAATCGATTTTGAAAACTTATCGGAAATAAACCTGAACTAAATATTCGATTACGCTTAACCTTATTTCCTCAATTCTGATGGCTAATTGAGAAAATACGATCAACTTTCTAATTTATCCTATTTCCAACATTGATTTTTACAACGATTTTTCTCCTATAATCAACTGGATATTATCATTGTTAATTAAACTTTTAATATGGTATCTCTTATACTGGCTTACTTTTGATAGAAGTTGGAAAATTATTCTCGAATACCTTTCTGTAACCAAATATTCTAGGTTGGTGTTTTTCAAATTTGTTTACCAGTACTTTTCGTTCGAGTTTTTGTTTAAAGTGATCCCTTTTAAAAGAAATTCGGTTTAAAACGTTGTGTACCTTTTTAGTAAAAACCTTAATGGTTTTATAATTTAAACTGGTTTATTTTTTTAATAATTAGAAGAATTATTATATTCGAATAATTACATAATAATGATGTAATAAATGCAAAAACTGTCAGCTACATGTACCACTAATTTATCCTTTAAGGCTAACAATAATGACGATTTATGTTAGCCAACATATCAATTTCAACGTTGATGGATAACAATATAACAATTGAAATAATAGGAAATAATATGTAATATACAGTATTGATCCTATTTAAATATCCTATATGCTTGAATATTGAATAAACTCACGAAAATTCTACAGGTTTGTTCCATTTTTCGACAAACTATTGGAACGTCTTTTTTAACACAATTATATTGACGATAGCCAGATTTACTAAAGTTGAATTATTCCAAAACACCTGTACTTGCCTTTATAGAGTTTCAAGTTTCTCAATTATTCTTACTGGCAATAACAAATACACTTGAGGATTTCAATGCTGACATCTAAGGCTTAGTTGAACCGTAAAAACCGGCACAACTTGATATCTACAAGATGAAAAAAATTATCTTTATGTAGTCTTACTCTGTAGTAAATTTGGAACAACCAATTTGTCTTTCAATTTCATACAATTTTTAAAGAAAATCTTTTAAGCTATACCATTTAAAGCTATCCATAAAATACAGGTCCTGATAAAATTCTTAGTACATTAAGCAAAAAGCGAAAATCATATAATCTCACAGTATTTCAATAAGTTAAAGTGGAATTTACGATGAAAATTGCCCCCCCATTCATCGTTAGTCCTTTCGGCAAATATCTCACCCCTTTTTTAATTTCAATTTTTCGACAAAATCAATCCGGGAACAGATTGAAGATATTTATTAAGTAGGGAAGAAGCCAAGGTACGATCAGATTATGTGAAGTAATCTTGATATTTCAACGGCTTATCAATCCGGATATCTATTTTTAAGGAGTCTGACCATATTCATCTCGGAAACGATAAAGTGAATTTAATTGAAATACGACTTTGTGTGAATGATATTTGCGAATAACAAATACCAGATTTTTACATTTTTAATCCATCAATGTCGGTTTCCTTACAAGAAAACTCCAAAGATGTGTTGTACTTAGCGTTTAAAGCTATGAGTTTCTGTTAGTGTAATAAAAAAAATAACAACTAACCGAGTTCTTAATTCAAATAATAATAATAATATTGAAATGGTACTGGTAACATATGAGAAAAGTTTTATAGGTAGATTTGAGCTAACAAAGCGAAATTTAATATCATATTTATTAAAGTTGTTTTATTGTTGAAGATTAATTACATATTTTACGTATGCGTTTAAAACAATTCTAATAAAATTATTTTCCAAATATTAGGAAAAACTATTCGAATAATTGAATTTATAAAACACACGAATGAATAAGACAGGCAATAGTTGTGCCCGAAAGGAATATAATACTCTATTATTAATGAATCGAAAATGTTTTCGAATTATTTATAACAGAACAATTAGCTCGTTAGATATGACAAACAATGATAGGATTATTAGTCTTGAATAAAGTCAGATCTGATCCAATTCAGGGATGGTATTTTTTTGTTTTCAACTGAAATATCTGTAAAAAAATCTCAAAACACAACAATGCTTTTGTCGATCATCGTGGATGATATTCCAGGTGATAAATGATAGCAATACAATATATCGGACCGATTTTATGTCGCTTTATTGATTTCAAATTTAATTGTACCGCGTTTTTTATCGGAAATTGTAACAGTTCAAATATTAACAATACGCAGTTGAAAATGATTCGTTTAAAAACGATTTTATTCACATGTAAATTAATTTTGTCCATAATTAATGAATATCATTGTGTGTTTAATGTTTAATAAGTAGGTAATCGTTGTACTTGTTAAACGTTCTAGTGTAACTAATTTACTATTGTGGAAACCTTCCGACAAAGTAGCGGTTCTATTGTAAGTGTCTACATTAGTCTGGTATCCTGTGTAAGATGTAGCATAAAGCAGGAAATCGATCAGAAATTTTCCTGTACGTCGACGAAACTGATGATGCTGTTCAAACACCCCCTTTAAGACCACCACATTTAATACAACAAAAATAAAGGAAGGGACAGTAATTATACTTAAAGCCCTATCGAAATTCAAGCGTCAAATTTGTTAGCTGTAGGTGTTACAACCAAATCTTTCGTTACATTAAAAATTAAACCACTGACTAAGGCATACATGATTGGTTTAATAATTGACGATCATACAGACATATGTATCAAATTTAATCTATAGAACTTATAAATTATTATAAAATTATCGATTTCAAACAGTAGAGATTATTTAAAATAAAATCGACCAGGCACGCATTAATAACGACGATCGCCAGTTTGTGTTGACGTTTTCCGACGATCAACTATTATAACAATTGTTAACCAACAAAGTTCATAGGTTAAAAATCGAATAAATCATTCGAAAATCTGTAAAGCTGCTGAATTTGCAGAGAAGTCTCAATTTTTTACCGAAATTAATTTCAGTTTTGTTTAAATATAAAAGTTAATCGAGTTTCTTTTTTCATTTAGATAATTTTAAATGTTGTATTTTAGACCAGCCCCATAACTGTCAAGACGAACTGTGGACGTCAGAGTTTCATTAAGTTTCCCTTAAATTTATTCATCAATATAACAATTTTAATATCAATCAAATTCCTAATAATAGCCGAATCGGCTTTTACCAACTTTTTTAGAAATCTCTTTGTTATATGTTTAAATCGATTCGTAAATGGGTGATTTTTATATATTTATAATGATGTGTGAATTTGCGTGCGCGATATTTATCAACTAATGGAAATTTACAGTAATATTATATTTCTTCAATTCTTCAATCTTTAAAGAGTTATTAGTAATCAAAAAAATATTAGATTTGATAAAATTATATTTACTCGATTTAATGAAAGTTATTCGAAAAGAAACCGCACAAGTTTGAGGAGACGTTATTATCAAGAAACTTTATTGATACATTTTTATGTAAATTAATTTCGCTAAAAAACAGACGGTTTGATTCTTTATTTTTCTGTTATTATAAATTTTTAGTTTGGAAATTTATTCAATTTTAGGCCGTGGCCTGAACACCAATATCTCACGGCCGGATTTTCTGGCAATTTATTCCGATAATTTCTCGTGGGAATGTTGATAATATCTTTTCACTCATTTTTTTTTATCGTCGTTCAGATTTGTTGACATATTTGCAACGATACATTATCATCAAATTTAATTGTTATTATAAATCATAAATTCCATTATTCAAAATTAAATAACAAAATCTTTAAAGTGAATTCATTAACAGACTCGCTAAATTCATTTAAATTACAGAGATTTTTAAACCATTATCGATTTATTTTATTATAGATTTTTATGTTTGTTCGCTCCCCAATCTTGTCGATTTCAATAAATTTTTCATTTAAGTGGTATTTGGAGGATAGTTCAACCTTAATCGTTATCAAACTAAATCATAGTGTATTAAAACTACAAGTCAAACTATGATAATCATGATAAACAATAATGATAGGTGGAATTTGAAGTTTTCTTCAATTGTTGAATTTTGGTGGATGCGCCGGGATAACTTCCGTTACCATCATTACCGTTTCAAGTATTTGCCGTTGTAATAACAAATGTTTCAACAATGGCAACAACAGAGAAATTCTTAAAGAATGTTAGTTACCTTTTTTGCTAAATAAAATCAATGTTTGTTTAAAACAAAGCGAAACATACCTGAAATTCCCAATGTAAACTGTATATTTTTTATAATTAAAGAATTTCGCGTTATTTCAAAGATACAGTTACTAAAGCTGCATATTTGCTTTATTTTTTTTATTGATATAAAATGTATATTTGCCTAAGCTTTTGTAAGTGAAATACTGTTAAGTGTGCTGGCATCAAACAAAATTTCTACTCCAATCAAATAATAGAAATGCAATAACAAGAATGACTTTTTGTTTAATAATAACGACTCTTTTATAAGAAAATAAATATAAACAAAATTACATTATCTGGTGGTGGTGTATGAATTGAAGATCAAAGTTAATCGTCTTCTTTTATAAATTATTCATTTTATTAGCTTGTTTAACAATTAAAACAATACAAAAAATATAAATCTTTTAATTTGAATAATTCAAATTTAATGGCATCAAATCGACTACTTTTCTCGATTGTATTTTCACAACAAATCTTTATTTTCATTTATTTAAAGTTTGATCATTCCCGATTCATATGCTGATTTGTACCTATAATCAATTCACCCCTATATCGGATATTCAAATCGAAATCTAATTAACGTTTCTATGATAATATGACAATTTCCAAATAAATTGAGATTTTTTAAAATTTATAATAGACATTTTTATTATAATTTAATTTAATCAACTTACATTTGTTTGTAGTTGTTTAACCAGCGTGTTTTCGCGTTGTTATCATTGAAATTCCACCGTCAACGCCGTTACAACGTTAGAAAACAACTGAGAAGATACCCGAACAGACATCGAGACGCCAAACGACACAAAACTGATCCTGCGTCGTTTGTGTTCTCTTAACGAAAAAAAAAAGATTAGAAAGGAAAAAACAATAAAAAATCGCGAACATTTAACCGAATCATTTATTTTCATACTGTCTGTTCGATAATGAAACAACACCTTCGAATTGTTTTTTTTAATCGACAATCCTTCCTGTATATTTAACGTTTCTGTTGTGCTTTCATCGGGTTTATTGTAAAAATAAATAAAATTTCCGAACTTTTGTTAATTGATCGGTTAAAAATAACCACATACGGTATACTTACGTTATCTAGAATAAGCCGATATGTAGTTGGTTTTTTTTTTCGTAATTTTTTCTGTAATATAGAGACAATTGATGGGAAAATCGATTCAATTCCAGGTAGTACATTCAGTTGAAATAAATCCTAATTGTGTTGGAAAATTATGAATTTGTATTCAGTTATTTCTAATATCAATCAACGGAACGATTAACTAAAATATTTCCGATGTAATCGTCAAAACTTTACAAACTCCGTCACAATTAGTATGTAAAGTGTAAAAGATAATATAAAGAGAGATTATTTATATTTTTTGAAAGTGTTGTAATTTTATTGTAACGGGGGTGATCTCATTTAAAAAATTCTTTGTAATTACTGCTGTAATTCATACAACTAATTGTGGCTATTATGTTGGGAATTTATTTAGAACTGTACTAATGAAGAGAGTCCCGAAAAAATAATATTACAACATTTCGTTGTCTTAATAATAATAAAAATAAATGAAACAGATTACATTATACGAAATTGAGACAATAGAGTATGGAGAGTTGGAAATATACGTGGAATTTCTATGGAAATAAGAACAAATAATAATAGGAAGTTTTTAAATTTCTCAATTTAGTATAATCGCATATTCGTGTGTAGACAGCCTTAGATATTACCCTATAAATATTACACATATTGACTCAGTAAATGGCACCCGTTATGATAAGAACAGTTTGTATAATATTACCATCTATGAATAAAATATTATATTCAAGATATTTGGGGAGTAATTACGATAAATAAATAAATATAAAAGTAAATTTAACGATAGTTATTAATAATTAATATTAGGATATTATGTGGGTAATTGTGCAGGTACCCATACCGGTTACATCTACCCATCGATAGATGGCGCTGTTGAATATTATATTTGATAAGGATTTTAGTGACCTTTCCACTACTGTAACCGAATTGATAACAGGCAAGTTGCAGGGAACGCTAGTTTTAATTTAGTATAATTTCATCCGACGTTGATTGTATAATAACCGCTCTCTTCTATACCGATTATTTGCCATAAATGTATCGTTGTTATGGATTTGTGTACATTATAGAAATATTATTCTGTCATAAATCAAAACAAACAATTTATAGGTTATGTTAGTTGTTGTGATGTAATCTTTTAAGTGTCCCAAACGCAAATATTTGTCTATTGATATTTAAATAAAATAATAATAATCTATTTTAGCAATATATCTGAAATAGACGCTTTATACAGTAGGATTTGTGTATTGGACGGATATGGTGTTGATGGATTTTTAGGTTAGTTTCCGATAAACGTACAATCGTTGATTAATTATTGAATACACGTGTTGTTTGCCCTTCAGATTCATTAAATCTACGTCGATGTTGTTATCGTGATAGTGATGTAATTATTCTCTTTTTGTTGATTGTGTAGGGAATAATTAAATAATAAGTTAGAAGAATAAAATGGAAACTGATACACAAAGTTTAGATTCGGACGAAAGCGTTGAATTATCAAAAGGTAAGTTTTATTTTAATAAATTTACGGTAAAATTTCTTCTATAAATAATAAGTAACAAGTTCAATGATATTCTAGTACATCTATACCTTATCGTTGTTATTATTTTAAATACACATATTTATAGTGTACATAAACATATTTATTAATTACTGTTGTATTTAAATTTTTATATTTTAGAAAATCAACTTTTACTATAATTGTAACAACGCCTTATGTTGTTTTATTATAGAAATTTTATTAATAAAAGATATAGAAACAGCAAGGTAATAAACAGGGTCAACACGTGCCTCAATTTTTATTATTATATTGTAGCATCAACGCAATTTATTTATCCATAAATTAAATAAAAGGCATAAACTGAACAACAAACACAGTATTGTTATCTATGAATTTTAAATTCTAATAATGTTTTTGTTCTACAGTAAATTAATAGAACATAGATAATTAGTAATATTTTTTTTGCTAGACATTTTTTAAACAACAATTGATAAAGCTATTTTATCATAATCCCGTTATCTATAATAATTTTTATTGTATTATAAATTAATTATGGAATATTATATCGAAGTTGGAGCGATCAATCTACTGAATTTTCGAAACGATACAATATACAGAATGGTTCACGATTATCACCAAAATTATCAAAACCCCCCGAAATTAGCCATAAATTCTAAAAATGTAACACAATCTATACAGAGTGAGCCAAGTGGTTGGCCTATTANAAGTTGAAATTCCTGAAAAACTATTAACGCTAGACCATAGGTTATGTAATCAAAGTCCATTTCATTTTTACCATAGAATCTAAATATGGAATAAAAAATATACCATTCTATTTAAAATAAGAAAGTAGGGTACACGATCCCATACACCGGGGGTTGATAGAACAACGAAAATACTTTCCAGATCCAGTTCAGGTGAAAAAACGGGTGCATACCAAATTTCGGAAACTTTCATCAATTAGAACTCTTTAAACGTTTAATAGGCCAACCACTTGGCTCACTCTGTATAGTTTAAGGGTGTGTATCACCAAAATAGAACAATTTCAAAACAAGATTACTTTTTTATTTTCCAACCGATTTCAATGTTCCAAACAGTATTTGAAAGAACATTTCAAGAAGCAGGGAATTACGTATCTGATTTTTTGAAATTCGGATGTAATCTAGAATTACAGAAGGAAATATAGAAGGATGTTTTTTAGCATTTTTTACAGTTTTTTTTTATATTTTCCCTCATAATTGGGCAAATATTGCTTATTTTCCAATGAATTTCACACAGCACGTGGCAAATTAAAAGTGCTTTCCAAATCTGCCAGAAATTTTCTGATCACATTCTAATTTGATTTTTTTACGTACAGTTTTAAATTTATACAACAACCGGAGCTCGTTTGAAAGCTAATGAATAGTAAATTATTTGGAGTTTGAGATTGAAATTCGGAAAATTTACTGGAAATTTATGATGGGGAATAGTAGCGTTTTTCACCTATTATTTTTATCTGTTAAAATTAATTATTGTATAAAGTATATTGGAATTTATAGATCATTTCATTACTTTTCCAACGGTAACATTGTTGCTGCAAAAAGCGCTTTTAATTTGCTACATGTTATGTGAAATTCATTAGAAAATAAGTAATATTTGCCAAATTATGAGAGAAAATATAAAAAAAATGTAAAAAATGCTAAAAAACATCCTTCTATATTTCCTTCTGTAACTCTATATTACATCCGAATTTAAAAAAATCAGATATCAGCTTTCCTGCTTCTTCAAATGCTCTTTCAAATACCGTTCGGATCATTAAAATCGGTTGGAAAATAAAAAAGTTATCTTGTTTTGAATCTGTTCTACTTTCCTGATACCACCCTTAAAAGATGATTCTATAAAATTAGGAAAAAGGTTTTCGATAAAAATTACCTTCCTGATTCAATTTTTGATATTGTTTGTTTACTTGTTATTCATAGTGAAAATGCCACAAGCAATATTTGTTAAAATAGCATGTTTGTTTTAAGCTTGTCAAATTGAATTTGGCACGATCCATTGTGTTATTGTATCCTATTTGCTACAATTTGATAATAAACAAAAATATTCGCCAATTAGAAGAAGGGTATTCTGAATAATAAATAAACGTTTTACCTATTGAATTTAAAATAACTATTTTACATTATTATAAATTAATCTCTATATAATATTATGTGTTTTTCCAATGATAATTATTCCAAGAATAAATATTCTGTTATTATTGCGGTAATATATAAATGTTTATTTTGATGTGTCCATAAATGGATAGAAAACGCTCTAGGTATCAATTGACGTAGAATATTTTAAATAAAAATTGTTAACGCCTTTTAGACCTTTCCTTAAGTCTCTATAATATGCGATTTTTAAAATTTCGTAATTATTGGGAAATTATACAGTATCCAAATTCATTTGGTGATTTAATTAGTCAAAATTTACCCCCGAATAAGAAAGTTTTTATCGATTTATTTGTATAACGGGATCCGTTATTATAATTAGAATAATTTGGTTTGGTGTTGAAAATTGGCAAATTGGACTATAATTTAAAAATTTCGTCATTAGTAGGTGATCGAATCTTAAGTGCTTTTTTTTATCGTTTTTATAATATTTTAATGAATAAATCACCGTGGAGCGTCCTATTTGTTGAAATAAAATTTTAAACAATAGAGATTAAAATTTCAAAAGGTTATCAATTCGTAATTATATCCAATAGTTTAAAATTATCTTGTTTATAATGAGGAATATGCGATACATTTCCATAATGGAATTTATTTTTCTGGAATTTTTTTTATTGATATCGACTAAAAATTATTCAATATTAATTAGTAAATTATAGAAAAACGCCAAAACTAGATCTGACGTATTTTCATTTTATTAAAAAAAATTTAAATAAAATAGTAATTTAAGAAATGTTTGTCAATATATTAAATAGAGAAATGTAGTTGTCCTTGTTTTGAAATGTTGTATTTTCAATGTTTATAAATAGTCTTTTTTATAAAATGAAATCACCCTAGAAATGTTGGTCAAAATTTTTGATCAGGAAATTGGCAAGACATATAATTTTAGATGTTGTCCCTGTATATTCTATTATAAAATTGTATTAAACTACGTAAACATATTAATTTTTAATTTTTAAAAATAAATGTCCCAGTTCGATGATATAAAAAATTACAATAAATTAAGGAATGTGTTTTTATGTTATCGTCTATTTTGAAATAATTAAATACAGGGTGTTGTCTTGTTTAGTAACCAGAATTTAATTTACTTATTCAATAAATTTTCAAATTTTTGTAATAAACTGGTAAAAACAAGTAAAAGTGAACCTTTAAAATCGAAATAACCAAGATTTCATAATTTACAGTTTTATATTTATCCAAATAACCTTTAATCTTTATTTGTAAAAGCTCATATTACTTTCCCAATTTTCCATCGTTCATCGAAAATCCATTATATTTAAAAGGTTAAAAATGGAAAATTTACTTACGAAAAATATACGGTAATAATTAATTAATGAATTCGAAAATCTTTTATAGATCATGAAGATCTTTATACGAACGATTTTCCATATTTAGACGAAACTGAGACAGTACTAGAAGCAAAAATTTTGTATTTATTGTTGCCAAAAAACGTGCACGTATCAAGAACTGAAAGACTTCAATGGTTTTTAGATCATTTAAATACAGTAATTAGAATACCGTTAATAGATAAATGGGTATTTATAAATGATAAATTTAATTTATAAAAATAACGATTATTGATTATAGAATGACACATCGGATGAAATAGAAATATTGTCAGCTGTAGCTAGAGATCAATCAGTAACGAAATGCAATCGTTATTTAATCAATTCACGTACAGAAATCATATTTCTAGCCCATAGTTATCGTTTTGTATATTGTTTAGACATGAGTCCATCACAATCTATAGTTGATGTACAAAAAGACGAAATACTATTTGACCAAATTTTAAATTCATTTAAGGCTACTGTCGATGGTTTAGCTAAACAGGTTAGATTTCAATTCGAATTAATTAAATAATTTTTAAAATTATGTTTTTTTTTCTAGTTTATAATACCTGGTAACTCTCTAATATTTCAACCAAAAATATTCCTAACTGTTATGGTGAATACTCCATTTTTTATGAGCCCAGCCCAACAAGTTCTAGTCAAAGGTGTCCAAATATCAACAAATAATTTTAATGATATTATTAATTTTGTACAGGAGCAATTCCATTTGCTTGAAGGTAAAATTGCTGATGTTACAGCCAAAGTTCATGCACAAAACGATTCTCAACGAGTATGTTATTTAATTTTTCGACAATAATAATAATAATAGAGAATAATTATTTTTTGTAGATGCAGTATGAGGGTATTGTTGGTTCTTTATTTGATCTTCCCGAACCGGATAAAAAAACTACAAAAGTACCAATGGTATCGCCTGATGCTAATTTTGTTAATATGTTAAGATATTCGATGTTAGCTATATCTCTATTGCCTGAAAATAGTATAAGTCGTACGTTATTTAATTGAATTATAAAAATGAAAATCCGATTTTGATTTATTTTTTTAGATATTCTAGTCATAACTGATGGGGTGGTTGCAATGCCCGATTCAAACGTAATGGAATCGTTATTATTTCAATTACATTACGATAGTATCTCTGTATCATTCATAAAAGTTGGTTCAACATTTCATCCGAATGCTAGTGCTTCTTATCTCTCCTATACCGATTTACTTTATTTTTTTGCCAATTCTACTATGGGTACCTGTTTAGAGAACACTCCATATGTTGTAAGTTTACAATTATTCACCAAAAACTTCATTAATAAAAACCTTTTATTTAGCAAAATGAACCGTCCATGTTAATGAATATTTATCATGAATTATTTCTATTATGGTCATTTCATAATAAATGCGAATATCGTCGATACGATATAAACAAATGGAGGTCGCCGTAAGTGTCGAAATTACGTAGATTTAAGGGGACAAGGTACATCTCAAAATTTTAACCGGCAAAAATGTGCATTTCCAACTCGCGATTTCTCGCCCGTCCTTGAAGCTAGGACAACCGCAAATAGATTTTTGAAAAGGGCATTTCTTATAGCCACTAACGGTTATTTCCGTTTTTCAAAATGTTGACAAAAATTTGAATTACAGACGAAAATCTAACAACTTTTTTTTTTCGTATTTTTGTACAATTTCTTGTATTTTCTCTTATAACTTGGCCAATTTTGATTATTTTGCAAGAATTCTTGTACTGTAGATAGCAAATGAAAAGTTCTTTTCAAATATTCAAGAAATTTTCCAATTCCGCCGTTAGTTTTCGGAAAATTAAGAAAACTTCTGTACGCAACACCGCGGTTTTTTCTGACAGCATTTATTGAATATTTGGAAAGAACTTTTTATTTGCTATATAACAGTGCAAGAATTTTTGCAAAATAATCAAAATTGGTCAAGTTATGAGAGAAAATACAAGAAATTGTACACAAATATGAGAAAAACATGTTGTTAGATTTTCGTCTGTAATTCAAATTTGTATCAATATTTTGAAAAACGGAGATAACCGTTAAGGGCTATAAGAAATGCTCTTTTCAAAAATCTATTTGCGATTGTCGTAGTTTCAAAGACGAGCAGGAAATCGCTTCACATTTTCGACGGTCAAAACGATGAGAGGTACCTTGCGCCCTTAAGTTTGATTTACTCAATTAAATATCCAATAATAATACAGTAAATCAGACTAAATATAGTTTAATATCGCTAAAATCGGGTTTTTTAATTATTCAAATTTCAGAAATATGAATTTTTATAGCCATAAAATGCCAAATTTACTATCAAAACGTCAGACTGATGAGAGTACAAGTGCTTCCATTTTACTTTTATTATCGAGACGTATGCGAGAAGGTTTCGTTATTGATGTAATAATATAGTTTTTTATTTATAATTATGTATTAAAATATAATTTTTCTAGAACGTTAATTATCTGAATGGTATAATTGAAATTCAACTGAGTTTACAATGGAAAACATTAATTTATATACTTTATAAAGTTTCATCACAATGGCCAGTTATAAATAAACATAATACACGTTTAGAAATTTATGTATCAGCACCATACGAATTTTTACACGATATAACATGTATGATAAAAAAAGATAATAAATCATTACACAGGCAGGCTATAATTGAAAGATTTTGGATACGTTTATCACAATTATCATCGAGTGATTTAAATTTTGCCCAACATTTAAACGTATTTCAAAATACAAATGTTTGGTATAATTTACCGGAAAGTGTACGTAGCGGTATACCTGTATTTAATTTGAATTCACCAAGTTTTGAATGTAATAAACTACTATTATCGCCAAGGTAATTATAGTATTTTTTTCTATAAATTAATTTTCTAATAATTATTGCAATTGTAGTAGTACAACTTGTTCAAAATTTATAAATGCATGGCAACCGTTATGTCAAATGGATACCGGTAATTGGCGGAAATGGTTTCATACACATAAAATATCATTGATATTAAAACACGATACACCGTTACCGAAACATTTACATTTACCGAACTCAACACAACGTTTTCAAGTTGTACAATGTCGTCAAGCTGCAACCGCATTATATGGGAAATTATCCGAATGGGCATCGTTTGTTTTAATTGATAATCACACCTATTTAAAATTATTGTATAATGAATCGAATAAACCACCAGTAGGATTTTGTATTGTTCGAATAACATCAAAATTACCGTGTGCTGTATTGAATATCGGTTATTTAACGAGAACACCGGGTAAATTACGTTACGAATCTTGTGAATTTCTAAAGAAAGAATTATCGTCATTATCGTATATGCCGAGTCCTGGTAAAACTAAAGAGAATCTTTGTTGTGTTATATTACAGAAACCGTTAGAGAAAATTTTAATTAGGTTATTTATTTATAACAAATTTAGATTTGTTTTAATTGTAAATTTGTAGATATGAACGTATTCCGAACGATTTTACAACAGTGATATTCCCGGATGGTACCCAACCACCACGTACATCATTAATTAATATACCATCACCTTTAACAAATACATTATTTACAACATTATCGAGATATTTATATCATAAACGTTGGATATGGAATGCAACGCATTCATCAAATTTACGTTTAGAAGATAATGCAATATCGAGAATATTAAATACATTAACAACAATGCGTTTAAAAGAGGGTTTTAGTTTTGCATATTCATCATCTGGTATTATAACAATGGTAATGGAATTATTTATGGAATATAATGTTAGTTGTATTGTACAATATGTTTTATTTCCACCGCATCGTGCATGGTGTAATCATAATATTAATAATTGTGATAATTTATCAAATAGTTCAGATGATGATTTTGATATTGAATACGACAATGAATTACAATTAGTTACAGAAGTATGGATAGAACCCCAATACGGACGCGTTAAAGTTAATGGTAATAAACGAATCTATTATATGAACAATAAATATTACTATGAAATAGCAGATGTGGTAAGTTTTATAATTGTATTCTTTAATTAATTTTTATAAATTTCATTCTTAGATAAAACAAATCGACTGGCAATGCATTAATTCGTTATTAACAATGGAACATTTGAGTCTGATGTGCCAAGAGAAGAATCATTCATTTAGTATAGATACGAGTGTAACGTTTAATCGATTAAATTCAACAATTAAGACTGTTACTAGAAAAAATAGTAAAAATAATTTATTAGAAACACCAAAAACTCCAGAATTAGAGTATGTTTATTATTTTTGTGATTATTTTAAATAATTTCGATAATTTTAGATGGAAATGGTGTCCGATAACAGCACCACGTATTGAACACATTCCATTTATATTTAATCCAATTAATATTTTACAATTATGCCAACAAACTGAATTATTATTTTCAATGTTTGTTGAACGTAAAGATCGAAATTCACATGAATTCGATTGTGATAAATCAAATAAAATATTATTAGATAATATTGAAGATCATTTAAATTTATTACATGATCGTGAAATAACATTAACGAAAGATGAATCGGATCGTTTTACACAACAAATATTAAAAAGGCATAAAAATCCAGGAAATTGTCCAATTATCAACTATAAAGGTTCTTTATATTATTTTATTAATTAATTTAATTAATTTTTATTTTCAGATAATAGAAATGTATCTAAACAATTTCAAGCGTCAAAATGGCGTTGTTTTATCAAAGGTATATCGATAACTCATGTTATATTAACATTTATTCCGGCCACATTAGATGATCTTAAAGATCTAGTAAATAGTGATAATTTAAACATTCCAAATATTAATGATAGTAATGAGAGTGTTGATAAGATATCGTCTAAAGATAGTAATTATAGTGATGTACCAATAAATACAACAAATTCATTAACACTACCTATTTACGTATACGATTGTCCATTAGCTGTACTAGTCGGTTCTTATATTAATAATACCGATGAAACGATTATAAATCGAGACGTATACGAGGATCATAGATTTAAAACTTTCGATTCATTACAAGATGATTATTTAAGGTAATTTAACTAATAAGATTCTAATTAATATTAATAAATTGATTATTATAGGTTAAAATACGATGATAGTAGTACTGA
The DNA here is from genome assembly GCA_013841215.1 of Hycleus cichorii. Lineage (NCBI taxonomy): Eukaryota > Metazoa > Arthropoda > Insecta > Coleoptera > Meloidae > Hycleus > Hycleus cichorii. The sequence continues at coordinate 10,033 of JACDRQ010000311.1, read as the reverse complement.
TACTAAAAATGATGATATTGAGATGAATGAGAATAAAACTAGTGCAAAACACCATTGTAAAACGTTGGTTTTAGTACATTCGAAATGTTTCACCATGTCGTTATTTGTGGCGTTACATCAAAAAATTCAAGTACAAAGTGTTGATGTTCAAGCGGCAATGGATCAATGTGAAGAAATTGTTACAGAAATCGATATTACCGATTTTATAATGGTGAGAATTTTTGTTATTTTATTAAATTTGATGTGATTATTGGAGATTTTAGGCAAATTGTGGTCATATTAAATACAGTAAAGATGATCGAATTGATATTAATTCATTACGACAACCGACACCGTGTAATGAATTGAAATTTCTACACGCTTTAACGAAAGAGAAATTCTTTAAAATGTTGAATGTAGCATTTATACCAATACCGACAAATCAAGAATTTTATTTTTGTCGTTATTATTCTAATAATAAATTAGATAAATCACAAACAACTATTAATAATAGTAACGAAAATCATAATAGTGATGATGAATTATCGAATGCACCATCCGATAGAGATTTTAGTGAATATTCGGAAAACGATAAAGTTCCACTACAACGTCTAGAAAGCACAATTAGTGATGTTATTATGAATGATATAAATCCATTATTTTTACATTTAGTTTGTACGATGAGATATAATAATGGTGAATTATGCTATACATCATTACGTCTTTTACCGACTTGTTTAGGCGAATTAACCGATAATAAAGATATAAGTCAATTTATTGAAAAAAAGAAATTACAAATAACCTTAGATATATTGTGTTTAACATTACCAATTGAAGTACAAAATGTTATTTCCGAATATTCATCGCAAGGTTTACGTACAACATCGTTTTGTTCGGATGGTTTCCAACCGAGCATTTCAAGCACTGTATCGGAAATCAGTTTCACCGGAGAGTAAGTTTTCTATTTGAATTTCGTAGTTGGTAGAGTTGGGGGAGTCAATAAAATTACTTCCCTAACCATTCAACGATTAAAACTATGATCGCTCTTTTTATTTTAAGAATTCCAGAGCCTCTAATCAGCCTCCCCGATTATCAACGAAAATCAATAATACTTCTTTGTGAGGAAGTAATAAATTAACTAATTAATTTTTAATTAAATTAATTGAAATTAACAATTTTAGATACGATGGTTATTAAAAGATGAAATTGTAACAGCACTACTTGATAACGATACAATTACATTAAATAATTTGAATTTTGTTATGAAACATGTGGCGGAAAGTAAAGGACGTTCATCGTGTATTTTGGATGTGATCGATTTGAATTTTGTATTCGGTCCAAATCAGAGTCATGATAAATTTATTGAAGTAATTAAAATATAAACAAAAATTGTTTATATTTTTATTTAGTTTTATTGAAATTTTAGGAATTCTCTAAAATACGAATACCCGATTATAAATTGATACGAGAAGATGAACTTTATTATATTGCAAAAGATATAAATGTCGATTATAAATGGAATAATTATAACGATTTTAGAAAAATGAATGATTTGGATTTTTTCGATGGTGTATCGCAAAGTGATACGTCTAGTAACGAAGAAAGCGTGCTTGGTACCGATGCTACAGGTAATCGAATATAATAAATATTACTATTATTATTATTGTATTATCTACAGGATATGATGAGGATGTTAGTAATGATGAGGATGACTATGAGTGGTTAATCCATTTAAATAATAAACGACAATATTTACCTAATTTCTGGTTAATATTGAAAGTCGATCCAGATACAGTTACCGTGTATTTCCATTGTAGATTTCTAGAATTAGATACGTCATATATTGAAAATTATTTACAAGTTCAACGATTAGTTAGTGATGAAATTAGGGAATTATGTAAAAGAGTTAATCAATCATTACTGTTACAATCATTATATGAAACGAAAACTTGTGATCCATTATTAGAACCTGATGATAGTATTAAAGAATGGCATACTAATAATAGTTCATCACCTATATCGCGAAATTCATCGTATTCCCGATTAAGAAGCATGGATGGTAATTTTAATTTCATTAGTTTTTAATTTTTAATAATTAGTTTATTAAAATCTAAAGAAACGAGCGATGAAGCTGAATTAATGGCATCTTCGGTGACATTATCGGAAGTATCGATTAATTTCAAACCTGGTTATTTTCGTTGTCCTGTTGTATGGCAAACACACTTCGTATTACATCCACGTTTAAAAACTGGTCCTGGTAAATCGGGTATTTCACGTGGTATTCTAGCATTGAAGAATATTTTAGACAAATTCTCCGTTTCAAATCGTACAAATATGTTTGTATATCGTGACAATAAATCCAACGTTTTCTATTTAAGGTAATTGATTATTTATAAATTAATTAGAATTCAATTTAATTTAATTATAGATTACACGAGAATGTTCATAGTTTATCGAATAAAACAACACAACGAGCTAACGAATTTGAAAATGTCGTTTCACGTAGTCCATCAATAGCTTCATTACCATCCGGCCAAAAATCCCAATTAAGCCACATCGAACAATGCATAAATTCTTCTGTAATGGTAATATTTAATATCAATCTACTATCTGTTATTGTCATTTAAATATTCCAGAATGATATTCGGCCAAGAGTTCGTTCATTTGGTGAAAAAGAAAGTAAAGATGGTCCTATTGAAGATACGTTAATATTAAAAGTGCACGGAATCACTGAAGCCGGTACTGATGTACAATGTGATTTAGTTCAAGTATTACAGAATCGTTTAGATGATGCTGTGTTAGAATTTTTATCTGTTATGTTGGCTAGAAATTCGATGTGTCCGTTAACACCAGAAGATGTGCATTTTATACAAAAACCATTTAGATTACCCGAAGTTGTAGTTAAAGTAAAAATTCGTTTGTTGTTTTATTGATTGTTTAATTTTGTTTTTTTTTGTAGTTAACAATGCAAGATTTCGTTTATCAATGGATGGATTCGTTTATTTATTATTTAAAACAAAATCTATTACAATTCTTGAACGTTCCTAAATATATTGATAATAGATCTCATTATCATTTTAAAGTAAGTTGATTTTAAATGCGATTTAGTTTAATTAAATCGAATTTCTTTAGGATTATTCCGAATCAGATCAAGCTATCAATCGTAATACAGATGATAATATTTTTATATACAATCAAAGTCAGAATCCGTCGGCGGGTAGCCGTGGTATAGCTTGTATAGCATTGGCAGTTGTTCAAAATTACGATATACCTCATGTTGATAATGTTAAAAAGAAATTCGACGAAATTATCGAAAATAAAAACTATTCGAATATTGTCAAATCATCAACTCTAGATGATGTTATCGATAAATTACCACCAGTACATTTAGAATTTCGTATATGGAAACAAGGACGTGTTAATATCGATAATTTATCAATAAAATTACGTGAAGCAATTAGTCAAGCAACATGGGATATAATAATGGAATATAAAATATTAATACCACCATTATGTGAGCCAAATAATTATAATAAATTAAATATAGAACCTGTGAATATCGATGATTTGAATTTGAATAAAGAAATCGAATTTAATTGTTTATTAGATGTTGTTAAACGTGATAATATAAAATGGCAAAATAAACGTAAATTGGAACCGTTTTATTTACCGAGGAAACATCATAGGCGGATAAATCCGCCTACATTAAAAGCCACAAGATCGATAACATTCGATGATTATGAGAAAGATAAAGATAATTATATGAATCGTCAACAAAATATAAAACCTACAATTAAATTAAACAGTTTTGAAATTGGTGATGATGGTGTATTATCAATAAATTATTCTAAATATTTACCAATATGGTTGGAATTTGGTTCAACACTAATGACACCGTCTGTACGTCGACAGAAAATTTTATTAACAAATAATCATATAACAAATATAACAATAAAAGAATTACTTAATTTTATACAAGAAACACCAAAAGCATTTGTATCATTAGCAACAGAACATATAAACAGTGATAATAATGAAATATTTATACCGTATGATCCGAAAAAGTACATACAAAAGTGCGTTATTATATTGCGCAATTTCGATAATTGGAAAGCTTCAACATTGTACAATAACAGTAGTGAATACGCTAATTTGATTAATTCGCAAAATTTAAAACATACACAAAAATTCGTACCGACTCTACTGCACAATAAATTTATACCAAGACAGAAAATTCTATGGATTTTAGTACAGAACGATTCGGTAATTGAACAATCAATCGATTAATCAAAATAAAATTAAATATTTTTAGATGCTAATTTACACTTACAATTGGGCACGTGATAATATCGATAAATTAATAGCCAATTGTACAAAACTAGGACAATGGTTGTGTGTACGTTCGTGTTTTCTTAATTCTGTAATATCGCAAAAATTAGGTTTATTTCACAATCAAGCAATAACGCAAAAAAGTTTCGTAAGTATTCAATAATTTATTATTCATCTTACTTATTGTCGATTGTTTAGTTAACTTCAAATAACTCATATACGTCAGTAATTGGTGTAACTTTATCTATGATGGAATTTCCACGTGAAGATAACAGAAAGATTCTAACAAGTACATCGAATCTATCGTCGATATTGGAAGCGTTTCGTGATTCTTTCCATCCATTGAGATATGCAATTAATGATCCAGTAATTGCGTTTACTGTGGAAATGACTGAGATGAAATCGGCCGAAAAAACGTCCAGAGGTATTCTATTTATTCTTAATAGTTCGATTTTTTATAATAATCGATTTTAGATGATATGAAAAAGTTGCATTCAATGTATCAGTCTCGAACAAGTACAACGACTGTATCTCAAATACATTTATTGATGAAAAATTCACGTATTGTCCATTATTGTCATACACCGTTATTATTTTTACCAACTTGGCGTTTAAAGGCAGCATCTACTAGAGGACCAATTGATCCAACACGTTGTTATAATAATAAAAATAATATTAATTATAATTTAGAGAAAGATTCGTGGCATACAGAATTGTGTTATGGTTTCTTTTGTGAATATCGTCGTTATTTACAAACATTAGGCTTTATGCCCTTACAAATTGATAATTCTAATAGAAAAACGGGGTATTTAAAAAAAAAAAATTGTTATTAACATTGATAAATTTGTTTAAATTTTAGGATATGGGCCAGAGATAATTCGTCTTTAAATTCGATATTTTATATCCAGAAAACAATAATGGGTGGCATTTTATTGTTTACAGTTGAATTTAACGAGCCATTTTTTACAACAATATTACACGCAATTGAATGTAATCGTCTTCAAACAACATCACGTGCCTCAATTAATCAAGTAATTAATAAAATTTGTTTTAATTTAATTTAATAATAAAAATTTTAGTTTACTTTGTGTTTCCTCGATGAATGTGATAGAGTTAAAATATTAATGCATTTACATTCATTCACTTATGATTACCATCTCAGGACAATTTTCAATTATATATCAAGTCCGGCTAATAAAAACTGTGATAGATACAATATTAACCAATTTTTCGACGATTTTATGAAATACTACAATAAAGCACCCAATTTCGCTAGAAATCTAATCCATTCAGGTAAGTGTATTTTATTAAAAAATACCATAATTGAGAAAATTTCTTGTTTCAGATACTATAACGATTAAAAATCTGGTAACTGAAGGTAAACAATTATACGACTATTTATTAACAAATATCGGACAATATAATTTTAATTATAAAATATCAGATGGTGAAATTGATTATATTTTAATAAAATTATCGAATAATTCGCATAATTCGTATAAAGAATCACACGATAGGGATCAACAAATTGACGATTTCGATATAACATTAATACTTTATAATTTATGTAGTCCATATCTACCGACTGATAATATTCTACATTTAAAATATTATTTAATATTAATATCTAAAAGGTATTATTGTCATATTTAAATTTATTGATAATTTTATTTGATATATTTCAGCGAAATTTATCCAAAATGTGAAATCGAACATCATAAACTAGGCAAATTTCGTACAGTATCATCAACAACACGATCACTATCAACAATTGATAAAAACTACAGTGATACTGAATCGAATACAACAAAATCGATTGAAATTGAACAATATAGTAGTACATCGAGTGTTGATGAATTCCCAACAAATTCGCTAGATAAACAACAAAAAGATGATATAATTCAGTCTGATAATAATAATCAACAGCAGCATATTGAAATATCATCAGAATCGGTGAATTATTTAGGTTATTTTTCACCTCATGAACAAACAATGCAACAAATGATCTTAGATAAAGCAAAAATATTAGAGAAACGTATTCGTGAAACGGTTGATAAAGGTATGGTGCATTGTCGTACTCATTTATTGTGGAATAAATTGGTACAACCGCAAGATTCTCAATCGTTAACATACGATGAATTTATAGAACTGAAAAGTTTAGCTAGATTAGAACATTTATGTGATGTACATCCAAATTTAGGGCCGTTATTGAACCAACCTTTATCCTGGTATCAAGGTTTAGCGAAATTATTGTTGACTAAATACAACGAACAGAATCGTTCATTTATTTCAACTGACGGTAATATAACACATTATGTTATATTACATCCACGTTATTTTGGTGCTTTTATGTTGTTATCGCTTGATTTACACAGATCACGTGGGGTGAGTAATTTTTTTTAATACTATAAGTTTTTATTAAACCGATTAATTACAGGATTTATATGCGGTTTATCGGGAACCACAAGAACGCGAACACCTCTCTGTAGCTTATCGTAAAGCGTTATTAGATGGTTTTGTTAATTGTATTTGTTTCTATTTATGGCAGGGAATGATTTAGAAGAGTAATATTTGTGTGATAATTTAAAAAAAAAATGTTTTACTTTATAAATTTTTACTCATTTTTAAATCTTTTTTTAAAAAAAGCTCACTATACTGTGATAATAATTATACGTTTTTATTTTACTAAAGATGAAAATAGTGCCTGATATCATGTCAATTTACTTTTTATTTTCGTATTCGTTGATTTATTTTTTAAACAATATTGATAAACCAGAATAACTAAAATTTCGAAGTTATTAAGAATTTAATCAAAATATTGTGCCATATTTGTAATTGATTCGAATAATAAAATATTGAAATTAATAAAAATCGTCTCATTGGAGGTAAAAAAATATATTTAAGAACTCAATAAACAAAATTACAGGTTAATTCGTAGATCTATTAGTATTATTCTTTCCGATAATAATTGGTATTAATTTGAAATATGGCAGTGGATTATTTGCCACTTATTTATTAATTACCAATTCGACAAAAACCACAAAAACCGGGAGGGGGGAAAAGCTAAAGAATCTAAACATTCATTATTCGATAACTACGGTAACTTACATGTTTACATCATATTTTAAGCACTATACGCAACAACAATAAAGTTCAAAATTCTAAAGAAAAATAAAGTGGCCTTAACTACGGTTGCTAAAGATTTTCAGTATTATAATTATTGCCACATCGATGCCTGTTTGTACTAAATAAGCCACGTTATTTAAGTTTAACAAAACTATTACTAATAGAGTATAGAAAGTAAATGGATGGAATCGCAAATAAAATGTTAACAACCCAAATATACCACAATTAAAAAAAAAAAAAAATCAACTGATTCATCGTTGCAAAATCAGTCTTTGGAAATCATTGGAAATTTCTTGATAGAATATCCTAAATAACTTTAAAACAAAAACAACAGAAAATTTAAAATTCTATATAGCGAAAACTGGAACGATGAATCAATTATTTTTCACCCCCTAAAAATAAAAACGTAACTTAAAGATCTTTGATTAATAATAAAAATAAAAGAGATTGGATATTAAAAAAAGATTTGTGCATAAATAACTGACTAGTTCAAATAATAAACCAGTTATTTGAATGTTGTATTGTCATTTGTTTAAACGCCACTTGTTGTTTGGGGTTGATTACCTTGGAACCAAACGGTTTCTTTATATAAGAACCATAAATCGGCTGCCCAAAGGACGAAATTTAAAAAACCAAAAATCTGCAAGTACAAAAAATCAATTATTTCAAGCTACAATCTAGGTCCTTATTTTTAATACAAGATAACTACATTTCTAAGAGTTCAAATAAATTTGCAGTTATCAATGAACCTAGAACGGTAATGATTTCAACTAAATCTTACTAAAATGCTCCAAGTGTCATTTAAATTTTAATTACTAGCTTGGATTAAAACAATTTTATGTAAATATACTGCAACATAAGCCAAAAATCGAGAATTATATTCAAATCGTCTCGTTTTCATTAAACGATATTAACATTGGTTAGAAATTGATTATTTAGATTAGTTTATTATTTTATCCAACTGTTGTATTATGAAGTCATAATTACACCGATTTTAGTTCAATTATATACCTTATAAAACACTAGTGAATTATAAGAGTGAATTTATATCTTATAATTCACTGGAATATTCTATTCCTATTGGTCGGCATAGTAACTTTTCCATGACAATCAAGAAACAAGCCTTCATGATACAATTTTTTTAACTGTCAAATTTATTTAAAATGGTCTTGGATAAAATCTTATATACAACTTGTGCATTAAGGGCAAATAGGACGCTCGAGAAAATTTAACTTTTTCTCTCGCGTCTTATTTGCCCCATAATGCACTTGTTGTATAAATAACAATTAATTACATACCACAGAAATGTTTAACGTTGAGAAACTACTGGTATGTGGGATACATTCGCATTGTTTTATAGAAACAACAGATTTTAATCCAGATAAACTGTTAGCCCATGCTGCACTGCTAGACAACCACAATACACCAAAAATAACAGTAATTACGAAATCCTAAAAATAAATCTAATAATTATTCTGTAATTATAAATCGAATTCGATATACAATTAGAGGCAATTGATTATTAGTCTTATACATATCGTCGAATTTGATATAGAATACTGATATGGCAATAGCATATAGCATAGCTAATACACCAGTAGCTACGAAGAATTTGGAATCAGACGAAAAATTTGTATTGTACGATACTGGACAAGTATGATTGTTACTCAACGTTAGATTCTTTTCAAATACTAAATTGAACGGATAATCATAGTCCCATTTAAAATCCAGATTACAATGTTTAAGTGATATAAAGCCGGAATATCCTGTTATAGTAGCGAATGCACAAATTGAAAATATCTAAAAGAACAATTATAATCAACAATAAAATAAGAATAATAGAATTATAAATTAATTACAAAATGTAGAATTCTCATCACCCCACGGGGCTCCCGAAACGCCGAAAAATTCACATCCATCTTGGACGATCTAAATCGAACAAATGAAATTAATTAATGTAAATCAATTTAATTTGATTAATCTCAATTCACCTTTAATTATATTGACGATAATAATAATAGTGATGATAATAATAATAATAACAAAAATTAATCACAAATCGCTCCTCCTTAATTTTTATGCAACCGCTGCCATAATCTGTTGAATATCTCAAATTTCTTTACTACCAACTTGACGACATCAAAATACCTCAAACCTAACCTAGATTGAATTTAGCGAAATTATTAAAACTACACAAATATCACTATAATTTCGCAACTAAATCATCAGTTTATACTACAAATAAATAAATCCACCGATATATAAATTAATTAATTTAATTTTGATAACTATAATAAAACTTATGGTTAGTTTTAAATTTGGCGCTGTCGCAGTGGCGTTCTATTGTTGTACTTCCGGTGGGGCTTACGGCATATGTTTGAATTACTAAAGGGTTGTTCTATTGGGTTTTAAATATTGTTACATTTTATTAATTTTACGTATTTAATTCGATAAAATCGTTGATAAATTGTGTGTAATTGTATTTTTAGTTTGGGATAGTTTTGTTGTTTCTGGAATATTCCAGCGTCGTCGCTTTTATAGAAATTTTATTTGACTTAAATATAAGCACCTCCAGCTAAATTTTACGGTTTATTTAAGT
>JACDRQ010000310.1:50163-70040 GCA_013841215.1 Hycleus cichorii | reverse complement strand
CTTTTACTGTGCAATTACGGAAAGATTTTGGAGCTTTGTTTCTACTTCTGTTTCCGCGTCTTCTTAAGCGGATATATAACAAAAAATTAGAGAATACTCATTTATTGAAACTTGAAGGTCTAAAGTACATCTTTTTCGATGCGATGTCCGCAGCTTTTAATAATCGATATATCACTTCTACATATGAGCCATTGTAATGATTTCAATATTACTAGAAATAGTATTTTAAGTCAGGACTAGTAATCGGTAAGAAAATGGGAATGACGAATGATTATTTGTTCAATTTTCAATGAAAATTTGAGTTCTTAGGCTTGTTCAAAAGAGCATTTTATGCAGATTACAACTTTGAAAAATATTGTGAAAATATGGAGTTATACATGAAAATCTTAAATCATGTGTTTCTTAAATTTTTCTCTATAACTCAGCTTATATCAATTTGTTTTTAATGATAGCAACTTGAAAGAGCTTTCCAAATATGCAAGAAAAATTTTAAAAAATTCAAAAGTTTGCCGAAGGTTTTTTTTGTACAATTTTAAACACAAAGAATTTAATGGACTTTTAAGTTTCGAAGAAATGGCGTCAATTTTTTGAATTCAATTGCTGGTAGAGTTATTTTCTAAATATGTAATAATTACAGAGGGTAGCATAAGAAAATTTGTGAAAAAAAGTTAAAGTTTCCTAGATTTCCTGTCATCACAATTACCATTCGTCAGCATGGTACAGGAGCTGCCAATTTAAAGTGACAACTTCTTGTGGCTTACCGAAAAACAATTACACAAAAAGTTACTCATTTTAGTGAATAAACGTGATTTACCGAAAGCAGCAGAAGAACTTCTACCTAAAATATATCATCTTAATCTATATTTTCAGTTAAATCGTTCAAAATTGTTTGAAAAATTAAAAAAAAAAAATTAATTCATAAAAATTGTAATAATTATCAAACATCAGCTTTAAATGCAAGGAGAGTTACTATGACTTGCAGTCATAGTAACCGTAAACAAGGGAGATATTGAAAAAGTATGTTATAATGACAAGGGACTGGAAAGAAATTTTAATTATCGAGGTTTTTACTTATCGAGGTTCTAAGATTTTCGTGGTTATATTGGAAATTCTAATGAAAAATTATACACAACAGGGTCCATTTTAATTGATTAATTCATTTATGTAAACCATTATTTATTGGTTTATCTAATAAAATACGCAACCGTCCATTAGTAAACTTCAAATTAGGTTTGTTCAAATTCTTGTCAAATTCCGCAGCTTTTTCTTATACTATTGGACCACTTACAGGGATCGTCTTGTCTTGTGTTCGTTTAAACCATTTGAATACACACTCATCAATGTCAATAAATAATTATTATTTTGAATTAAATGTATGTGCAAAAATTATTATTTAATCAATTATTCCATTCATTTTTTGCTTAGTAAACACTTGAATAAGTAAAATCCGTATATTTTCTTTATTTTCCAACATTTTGTAATAATGTTCATTCTAATCCTTCTTTAAAGTCATACTATATCAGCATGTGTTGAAAACATTGAAAAAAGTTCCATATTTCTGATAACTCTAATTAATAGTATTTGTCAAGAAGTTTAATTTTTTTGTGAAACAATTTATATTTGTATTTAACAAACAACCTTTCGGGTATTGCGGTACTCCCACGGCAGCATACATAGATATTTATATGTACATACTCACAAAAGTTATTTTTGAAAACCAAAAGTCCATTTTAATTCAAATATTGGATTTATTTATTAATGAAATAAAACCAAATCTCAAAATCAAATTCCCATATAATAAATAATAGCAAATTATGGATTATTTTGGGAAAATTCCAAGTATGAGATTCAAAAAAATTATATAAGAAATAATTAAGATGATGTAAAATAAAGTAAATAATAAGAAATAATGAAATGAAAGATAAATTAGGAGAAAATTTAGTCAAAACTTAAGGAAGGTCGAATGTTAAATTTTAGATTTTAATCTTAAATTTTTCTACCGATTCACTTCATTGGCACCTGACAACACTGCTCAGCGATTTTTACATTTTTCATACAAATTCTTAAAGAAAGCAAATGTACTTCAGTGTGACTTCTTTTTTCATTTCCATTGCCAGTAATCTACAAAATTTCTCATTTCATTTTTAACTACATATTAAATCCGGCATGTTTGTCAGAAATTATGCCAACTATTTAAGCTACGCCTACTAGATCCCTGAGTAAATCAAAGCTTGTGAAGCTTACTCAGAAATGTTGTGTTCAGTGTAAATCATACTAATGTAACGATACTATAACAGAATATTTTCCAAAAAATTTCTCATGCAACTCACTGCAATTTATACATGTTTGAACGCACAAAGTGTTCTACTAGAAAACAAAATCAAAAATAAGGGTCCTAATTAAAAAAGATAATGATGACGCCATTTCTTCGTAATGGTAACTGCTAGAGCCGTTTTGGCCTAGCTACAAAAAAAAAATGTAAAAATATAGAGTTACTCAATTCCCACTGTATAACAATAACTAAGCTATCGTATGTTCATAAATATTATTATAAGTTGTAGCATATTTTCCTATTGAAAACCGAGCAATCTTACATTTTGTATAAATAACAAAATTTTCGGAAAGTGAGACGAATATTTAGTAATAACAATATTGTTAAAGTTGTTTATATTAGCTTTCTATATTTTCATAGTATGTTGTCACTATTGTATGAGTGTAGTTAACCGTTTACATCGCCAATAGTTATGTTAATTTTAGGCTTCACTACGCTTCTTAACTAGGGCTGTGTTCCTGCTTAAGTTACCACTAGGTGTAAACGGAGGGTCGATATGATTTTCAACATCAAACTGAATTGAATTGAAGCAATACAATGAGCGGTTAAGATGTCAAAAAAAAAGATTCAGTATAGAAATTTTCCTACAGATGATATTCCAATAGTAATTTAGAGACAATAGCAATTTACTTAAAATTACTTTGATTGTCTGTTTTATCGAAAAAAATCAAAGATGATTTAATTTTCCTTTTATGGTTTTCAGTTAGTTTGTTCTCACTTAATTCTATTTTCTTTTTTATAGTTCCTAGATTGAATTGATTCTTCTTACTCTATCGTAAACTCTTTTTTCACTAGTTAACGTCATTTGTTTTATAGGCAATTCAGATTATTTTTTTGTAAAGAATTGTATTTCATTAAATCTCAAGAAAATTTATGTTCTCGAAGTTTTTGAGGCAGTTACTGTTTCTCGTTATGTATTTCTAAGTGAACGTTTCCTTCACCATTTGTTTATACTAAAATAAGATACTTCTACTGTAACTTATGCATTTGTTACTTTATTTGTGTCTTTTTAGTTATCTAACAGTCGTATTCTCTAACATTTTGGCGATTCGTTACTATAATAGTGCCGAAGATCAACAATCTCTTTGAAAAGAAGTAAGCAATCGTATTCTCTAACCTTTTGGTTGTTCGTTACCATGACAACGCTGGAGTTTTTTCGAGTAAAATATTTTATGCTTGTCTCCTTTTATTCACACATACGATGGAAATCTAAAGAGTGAGGTACATGCTTTGATCAAAGAAACTGTCAATCTCCAGAGTTATCATAGTAACGAATCGTCAAAAACTTAGAGAATAAGATTGAAGTAACAAATTTTATAGCAATAAAGAGTTAGCGTCTTTTTTTACTTTCTTTTTTTTTCGTTTTGAAATAGCTTGGAAAAATTGGAATTTGTAATTAGAACCGGTCTTTCAAGTACCAAACACTCATTTCTATTTTTTGCCTTTTTAATGGTCTGCTCAAAGGCAGTTCTTTTGAAGTGACTGTGTGAAGAGTTTCACACAACCGGGCAGGCTATTGAAAAGTGTAATTTTCAGTCTATAATGTTTTCATGCTAAGGAATCGCCAAAAAATTAAAGAATATCAATGTAAATTTAATTCAAAGGACAATGACAGTATAGTTTGAATAGTTTATTGTAGCAGAAATAATGGTTCACGCCTTTAATTCTGCAACAGAAAATGCAAATAATGCTTCAAAGCAGTTAAAATTTGATAAATCCCTTCTTTTTGGATTATCTAATTGTCACAATTTATTTGTGAACAGAAGGTTTTCTTATTATATGATAATTTAGTCAGGAAGTTATCTTAAAATCGCTTCTAAGAGCAGGAATTACTAAAAGTTAATGATTTTTAATGGAAGTGAAATTTTAATTCGGAGATCTTTTCATAAAAGATACGTAATGAAAGGATGAAAATTAATATGATTCAATAGCAAAATTCGTGAGAAATTCATGATTTAGGAAATACATTTGTTGAAAGATTAAAAATTCAGCTTGCAATAAACTTAACAAAGTCTGTCAAATACTTTTTGTACCTAATTAAGGTAAAACATTTTGGACAATTTTCAAGATTTTAGCTCGAAATTCAACCAAAAATTACTAGCTTCTTTTCAACTAATACAGTGTCGAATAAATATAGGTACAAATGATTGGTATGATGCTATGAATATGCAAATCTCTGCTTCTTTAGAGAAAAGAGTATCTGTAACATTATCGAAAATGTGCAAATTTTCCATAATAGAAATCTAATGATCAATAATTTAAGAATAGAAGATGTGTTAAAACTTTAAATATTACTCGAATTTGAATGCTGCTTTCAAAATTAAATCTCACAACCAGAATGTGTTAATTATAATTATAATGATAATTTTTTAATTGCTAAATACCAAATTTTGAGATGAATCGACATTTTAAGCAATAAAAGCAGAATTTAGCAACAAAAATTTAAAATTTGTGGCTAAAATGCAATAAACTCTGACCAATTGTTTTCTTTTTTTGTTTAAGCATCAAGTTTGGTAGTTTACATCTTATTTAATTAAAAATGTCAATCTACGGGCAAAATATAAAGTTTGTAACTTTTCCATTATTCTGTGCAAAAATTTTAGAAAAATTGTCAATTTTAAGCGGTAAAACTACTTACAAGTTAGCAGCTAACGCTCAAACTTAATCACTAAAATTCATATAATTTTGCTAAATTATTTTATTTTGGTATTAACATAGTTAGAGCTACTTTCTAGAGCTAAAAATAGACAAACTGCTCTATTTTTGTTACGTTGCTAGTAAATGATTTATTCAAATGCTTAAAAAACTGAGAAATGTGAATTTATTTTGATAAATATTTCATTTTTATACATTCATATGTTGATATCTATATGTATAAAGTCCTTTTATGAATTATTCGCGAAATGATAGAAACGTATAATGGGCATATTTTTCTTATATTTTTAGATTTATATTTGTCAGGAAATCATTGTTTTGATAACATTCTTCTCATGCACGATATGTTCGTTGGTTTCTTCTTTTAGTAAATTGAAGTTGTGCATTGATTATGGTTGAAAATTGTATCCTAGGGTATAAAATTACAAAAATTATTTATTGCGTTCTTCCTTAATGTTGATTTTTTGATCCTTAAATTACGATTTATTTAATGATTGTCATCGTCCGATAATTTTACATTGAATCTGTTGCAATATTGATTAAATATTTTAAATTTACTACAGAAAAGTTAGAAGGAAATCTAAAAAAATTCGTGCACTAAATAACTTGAAACATCCAACAATCAGTATTTATTTGTTAAAGTGTTTCAAACTTTTTGCTAGAGTAACTCTATTCAACAATGTGCAAAGAAGAACTATTGTATTAAGTGCATAACCGCATGTATAACATGTTTTAGCTTTTCTCTAAAAAACAACATAAACATAAGTAATCTTAAAAATAAATGAACATAAAACCATCAATATAAAACTTAATTTTCTCTATTCGAATTAAAAATGTGTTGTTAATTAATCGCAAATATAGGAACACCAACTTTAAAAAAAGTTGTAAACTTCTGCATTGTATTTGAATATTAATGAATAAATTAAGGCGAAATTAACGAAGGCGAACTTTTATATAGATATTTTGAAAGTTCAGTGTTTTACAATGCTAAAAAACATAATTTGTTAGGAATGGAATAATTTTTTGTCTCTCATAAATCTGTTTCAGTATTGTTGAATTGAAACGGATCATCAGTCTTATTTCAAGTCTTTTAGGTGATATATTTTTTTTATTAATAGACGTCCTCTTACATAATATTTTTGTATTAAAAATGATGTAAATGTTTTTTAAGAACTATTTTTCAAAACAATTCGATTTGATGAGCGGATTTAATTTTGATTTTTTCTTATTATCAAAAGACATAAGGAATACTAGAAATAACAAGCAAGCTATCAAAATGGAAAACCTTTGTAATAGCTTATGGCTTACTTTGAATTTGCTTTTGTTAATATTTACCTTTATTTGATGATAAATGAGTTTCATAACAATACGTTTCATTGTTATGAAAAGTGAATTACGTACAAACAATTGTAGTATTCCTAATCAAAGTGAATTTAATGTGAACTAAATGAACAAATTCTGTAATAAAGTCATCATTAGAAAGATAATCAAGTCGTTTACCCTTCTTTTAACCACTTGCTAAATTATTTTGATACAAATTTTTGGAAAATGAGGCTACTTTGAACACCATTTTACTAAAAATTAAAAAAAAGGAAATTAAAATAAGTATAGACTAGAATTGTAGCTTTAACTTTCTTATATTAATCGGTGTATTTCATTTAATTTTGTAGATTATATAGTTTTCTAAGCCTTATAGAGCTGGAAATATGTAACGTTGTATTTAAAATCGAGAGAAACATCTATTTTCTTGATATCTTTTATCGTTTTTGAGATATTTCAGTTCTTGTGAAATGTTTATATGTATAAGGTGTTCTACGATATTTCTTCTCGCAGTAGCCGGTTACTTTGTGAGCGTAGTTCAGCTTCTTGTTTCAACTCAGTAAACTGCATTACCGACAAACACTAGGTTTTCGGTAATGCAGACTATTGAATTGAAACAAGAATCTAACCTACGCTCACAAGGAGGAGAACTATGATGAAATACGTGGTATACTTGTTTGTTTCGAGAGAGACTTTCAATAATTCTTGAAAAAATTACTACAAGAAAAGTCGTCTCATAAAACGTTTCAAGTTGTTTACTCTTATAGATGGCATCAAGTGTCACTTGTATTTCAACTAAAAACCCCTAAATGCACACTGTAAAACATAATGGTATAGGGAAATAAAGGAAAACTCCAACTAATCTAATCAATAAGCGAATGGTTTAATTGAATTTTAATCGATTAGAATTTTAATTTGCTCTTCTCCTAGTAGTTGAAATTCTATTTGTTTACTAATTGTATGTAAACATTCTTGCCCTTTTATCATTACAACCATCAATCAGTATGCTTTTAACATCAATTACGACCATTTAGACTGTTCAAAATAACTAACTGTCTGACCTACTTCATCATGAAAGTCTTCTTAATTAATTTTATATATTGATTAATAACATGAATACAATATTAAAATATATAGCCTTAAATTTATATAAATATTATCGATTTCATCAATTTCATAAAGCTAGCCAGACAATAGCTGTAAAACAAAATAGGGTATTACTACATACAAAATTGTATTGTAGAATTTTTCCAACTTACAATAGATCCACAATAGATTTCCTTTGTGGCCTATAATTCTCAAACTTTTATAAGAAATTGTCCACTTGTAAAAAAGAGCTATTGTATGTAAGGAATATGATGAAAATTTCAAGAAATGACTTGTTTTAATGAAATTTGATTTGAT
Source organism: Hycleus cichorii (assembly GCA_013841215.1). Taxonomy (NCBI): domain Eukaryota; kingdom Metazoa; phylum Arthropoda; class Insecta; order Coleoptera; family Meloidae; genus Hycleus; species Hycleus cichorii. The sequence goes on along the minus strand of JACDRQ010000310.1, from coordinate 62,329 downwards.
ATTCTTATAAAAACGCCAATCAATTGCTCAGTGTTTATTTTATTTGAAATTCTATTAAGTTTACGTGCCAGTCGTAGTGGTAGTTTCTGCTACATCATCCACTGAAGGTGCTTGTGTATTGGTGTCGTTAGGTGGCGGTTGACAGTAAGGTCCACCAGGTCTACCTGCCCATGGTGGTGGGCCTCTATTAGCCCATGGTGGTGGCCCATTACCCCATGGTGGACCTCCGGGCTAAAAATCGTAAAATTGTACTAACAAAATAAATTCTAAATAGAAATACCTGTCCAAATATCAGAGCAAATAATGAAATTACAATTAAAACGATATATACACGATTCATTATAATTATGATTTTTCAACAAAAATTTGCGCTTTATATAGTTCGTATTCGGTAAAGTGGGATTTAAACAATTTTTTAATGACTATCATTATATGGTTGCCCTTGATTTTTTGCGATAAATGCAAAAAAGTGTTAACATTATTAATAAATCATACCTTACTTGTGTGTTGTTGAAATTCTATGTTATTAACAATATGTATGTATATTATAGCCCTTGAAAAATAACCCAAATCTATCCATTAATCACCACAAAATAATTCACTATTATTTACAGTCATTATCTCTAATATAGGTTATTCAATTTTCTTGTCGACCTGTTGCTTAGGATCCTGTCTTGTATATAATATGGTAGGAGAATATAATTTATTTGTCTATTCCTCAATCCAATTGCTACTAGAAAACTTGGCATTTTTCCAAACAATCTCTATGTATAAAGAAGCAAGTAAAGACTAGACAATAAGTAGACAGTTTTTGAATAACTTACATTTTCCACTTACTATTATCATAACGATTCATTGTTAGAATATCAAAAATGGAAGAAATGAATGTATATACAATGACAATATTTTCCGGTAATGTAGGTGTTATATAATTACTTCTACCATTCAACATGTTTATTATAAATTAAAACTTTATAGAATTATTTCAATTTCCTCTCATTTAACAGTCAAGTCCACCTCAATGTGCAAGACGATATTTTAAGGATTAATCTCGAAAAGCAAGTTTTCCAGTTTTACGCGAAAATCTTCTAGTCATTCTTGATTGTTATAGGTGCATATTCTGTTGGTGAATATAGCAACATTGTTAGGTCAAAATAGTTTCCCAATAGATTTCCAACGAACTTTGAAGTTGTAAATTCCCCAAAATGTTCCTCAGGGACTATCCTACATATTTTTAAATTTCCTGTTAATTATAAGAGCCACAATAACTAAGTGCCCTTAGCTGTATTTGTGGATCCTAATTTAACACGCAGTTTGAATTTACTGGTATTATTAAAGATCATTTTTGGGTTGCAATATAAAAACCATAAAGTTTATATATAAATTTTTCCAAATATTGTAAAAATAAAGATAAATTTTCCTATATTACCACTTTATTACATATCTCAATATTTGAGACAATAACTTTTCATTTTATATATAAAGGAATTGTACGTTTAATAAAAGTCGGCAATTTTAATCGAATATATTTAAAGTTAAACTTTTTAATTTATTTTATATTATCCTTTTATAATTATATTATAAATAGTCTCTATGGAGATTTGTATCGATTTTAATTACTATTAATTATTTATTATGTATAATTAATTTTGCATTTAAATTGATTATCAGTATGTCATGTTTCTGTGGTAGCAATACAATTCGAACAGAAATTGATGGCTATAATTTAACAATAAGTCTTGTGACCTATACATAGATCAAAAGTTGTCGAATTGAACTACTGAAATAAATGATAAAATATTATTCTGTCAAGATGAAAACCAGAAAATATCTCTATAAAATTGTTCTCTGTAGAAACAAATTTATATCCAGATATATCTTTAGATCGTTCAATTTTACTCGAAGGTTTCTAGAACTATTTGTATATTTATTAAACATTACGTTAGTCTTTGGTATAACAAACTCACTCTTACTTAAACTTAAAATTTTGGTACATCCCAAATTTGTGACATATATGTCATTAGTAAGGATTTTAATAATTGAAGGTTATTAATAAAGGATCACAATTTTGACAGAAACTAATCTGCTAGGTCCAGGAATAGAAAAAATTTAATTATACAAAACAGTAAGAGATAAACTAAATTCGATTATGGAAATAATAAAGCTATAAAATTGTAAAATATTGTGCATGGTAAAGATAATTAAATCGTGCTAAAAGATTTGGGGTTCATGATTTTCAATTAATTTCAGTGGATGATAGAAAACATTACCAAACGAGGTGAAAAGGGTTAAAAAACTTATAATTTGATTAAAACTAAAGTGGAGAAGTTGCTTGGTTTGTTTTGGCGATGAAACATGTGTTAAAGTTTACCTCATTACACTTTTTAGTCCATAGTCCATAGTCAGAAATCTTTTCTGAGCTTACATATTTTGTTCAATTCTAAATACCAATTTTGTTATGTCTGACAATGCAGTGATTGAAAAATTCTGAAGAATGACGTTTTGCACTAAAAGAAAGGGTGTAAGTGGAACTCAGATACATAATTATTAAAAATAAAAGAGGTTACAGGTAGACAGATAAGAAAGAGTGAAAGCCACAATTCTGAGCTTTAACCATCCATTTTTTGTTTTTTTTTGTTTTTTTGTAAAACAGCCTTTAGTGTAGCGTATTTTTTTAGAAACTTTTAAATTCGCGAAGAAAGAGGGAAAATGCAGACTGCCTCTTAAATTGATTTCGATTTGAGGATTGGCATATGACCACCAAATATACCACACCGAAAATTTTCTGAAGAATTTGGAAAAGGTTACTAGAAGGTGCTTAAATTGGGTTCAATAAGAAGCTACACTAACATTTAAGATTTTACATAAATTCTAATATAATTAAGTCGTGTTTTGTTATTCAGATCAATAATGTTGTGTTTCAGAGTCATGAATTTAACTGTGTTACGATTTTTTTAGTTTATTTTCAAAGTAAAATCCAAACACTTCCACCAATTACCTTATCAAGCGTGAAATTTTAAATTAAGTGTTTTTATATTGATGTTTTCTTGGTTCCTCTTTGTTCTTCTTAAATGCAAATTGAAGTCGCATTTTCTAAAGTTTAAAGCTTTTTGAAAGAATCTTGACAGACTATTGATTTTTATGTTAAACATTAACTCAAATGGAACACTTTAAAGTTGCCTCATTGAATTTTGTCGGTAGTGCTTCTCTACCACTAATATAACAAATCTTTATTATATATTCATTTCCCTTAAGAATCATGTATTTTAGTTCAATTTCAATTTAACTTAATCATGATGTCTATCCTGTTATTGGTCTCATCTTAATTTTAAATTCAATTTTCTTTTATTCTTTTTTACAGTTGATGATGCAGAAACGTGATATTGTCTTGACGGCTGTCTTCTCCAGTCTTGCTGCTCTTATACTACTTGCTGGTATTGGGGCAGCTTGTTATTTCTTTCATAAAAGACGCCGTAAACGTGACGATGATGATGATGAAAGTGCCACAGAAGGAGGATGCAGTCGTTTAGAAGCTGGACAAGAGAAGAAATCAAAACTTAATGGATTTCTCAGTCTGAAGACGCCACTCATATCGACAAAAACATTAGGGTAAGTTTTATCTCTACAATATCACTTTAACTTCTCAATTAAAACAGAATCATGATAACTACGCATAATTAGTAGCAGAGAACTCAGGCGCAAAGAGTAGCTTATACTGGCAACAGTAGACAGTAAGGTAACTGCGGGTGAATACGATTAACGGACGAATCGGATCAAATTAAGAAAAACTTTTATATCAAAAAAATTAAATGGTGTTATGAGGTACGATCTAAGTAAATCATGATGCTGTTTGTAGGTTGTCATAATACCATACATGTAACAATCTGTATTATTGTTTTTTAACTTTTATATTTGATTTCGTTCGCTGTACACGGTAAGTTTTCTTTAAATTATACACTTTTCTTAATTTTGAGTCTTCTTACTAATGGTATAATTCCAGTTTAATCTAATCAATAGTCAAAATGACTACATATTTTTCATTTATATACTTTATGGATTCCTGATCTCTAACTAAACCTTTCTTTTATTCTTACAACAATCTTAATTTATATATTTTTGAGTTCCCTGTACAGGGTGGGTGAATAGGATTTTATGTATACAATCTACACAAAACTCTTCTGAATATAAACAAAATGAAGCTCAGACTAAGGAACAGTGTCAATTTTGTTTTCTTAGTTATGAGGACCCCCAATGTGTTAAAAAAGGCAATTTGATCAAATGCCAAGGAGTGGTACCATGAAGTTTGTGTTGGGGCCAAAAAAAGGAAATATTTCATTTGTGGTAAATGCATTTGAATCATAATTGAGTATCTGCTGTAATTAAGAAAAAATAAACGAAATTTTTGGCTTTGGAAGTGATTTTTGTTCAATTTTCTCTCCTAATTCCATTCAACCTCCACCCAATCCTGTTCACCCGCCATAGATGGGTGAATAGGATTAATTTTATAGTTGTGTTTCAGGGCTATTTTTACAGCAGATAATATTTTTTTCAAAAAGTTACATACACTAACGTATAGCTAAGAGTATAAGCTTCCTATTGATGTATTTGTTAAGTTTTGTTTTTAAGTTTAACTTGAATTTATATTGCTTTTTTTTTTAAACTGATCCGATTCACTCGCAGTTACCTTATTGCTTGTTTATTTTCATTGAAGGTTACCCTTTTTTAATGTTTTTGTCCTTTAGAACAATCAACAGAGTTGTTTCAATAAGGGTAATAGCGTTGTAGAAAAGAGGCGTAAAACAGTTTTCCATAAATTTTAATAGTTTATGTATTTCCCGGGAGATGTTTTAGATTTTGTACTGCTTTTGTATTTCACTACATAGATTTGAAACGAGATATGCTAAGGGCTAAATTTGTAAACGATAGCGCTAACTGATTGAAATTTTTATTGGTTTCTTACAGCCTACGTATAGAGGTCCTGAGCTAAAATTAGAGTTTTTATGTAGAAAGCTCTATTATTTAATGAACAGCATAAAAAAATAATTTGGAGAAGTTATGGCAGGGTCTCTGGAAATTAATTTGTTTTCAATCTCGTAGCCTATCGACAAGTTGATCAAAAAAAACGTTTGTTTGAGATAAGGTTATAATTTTTGAGAAAGAGTTAGATACGTCAAATGACTAAACATGACACAAGAATTCTCCCTATATGTTTTTTTCTTACTTTCTCCATTGCGTTTTAATTGTTGCGTTATTAAATGGGGGAAAAAGAAAAAAAATCAATATTAGTAGTGTCATTCAGGGTCTCGGTCTAGGGATCGTTCGTATCGTCTGCCGTTTCTTTGCAAATTTAAGGCTCGCACTGTAAGCAAGCTAGCCTGTCCTCAATTACATTAAAATCTCATAAGAAAAGCATTTCCAGTGGCATTTGAAAACGACAAAATATATTGAAGTAGGAAATATCTCATTCAATTCGAAATTTAAGCCTCTATCGAGTCTAGTAGATAAAATTGTGAAAATCCAATTGATTTTTCCGAAAATTCCAAAAACAGCGACAAAAAAAGGTGTTATATTTTCTTTCGTAGCTTAACAATCAATAAAATGAAACGAATTTCACATTGATAGACACTAGAAAGTTGAGGCTAGCGTCGCTAGTAATTGCTTTTCTAATTTTCTTTTCCATTTTTCGGAAAATGGAAAATGAACCATTTTTTTTCGAAATACATAGCACATTTTAAGTAACTCGGTAGATGATATGGTTGAGGTTTCGAGAATTGTGATTGGCCTAAAAAGAGGAAGGGAGCGATTTGATAGTCTCTCGGCGTTCGAGCGAAGCCCTAAAGGCTGTGTTCTCACCAAGAGTAACTAGCAACGGCAACTTCAGTTGAGTTGCTCTTGTGTTCTTACTAAGATCGACTGCTTTCAAGTCTCTTGTTTCGGTAGTTCACCATGACTCAGTAGTTCTTGGCAACTATAGACGGCAACGCGGTCGGCAGCGCTGAAAGCAACCACTTAGCAACTGGTTGCGTTGTAGTTGCGTTGCTTTGTAATAGGTGGGAACACGTATATTTAAACATTAACGTCGAGTCGAGTTGCCGTTGCGTTACAATTGCGTTGCGGTCGCCAGTTGCTCTTGGTGAGAACACGGCCAAAGAGTTTCGCTCGAAATACCTGTTGAGAGACCTGTCGAAGTATAATCAAGTCAAATAGGGGTAGAAATAAAACAAGAACTGGTTACAACTCTAGCTTCAACTTTTCTTTATGTATCTATAAGGATTTCATTCAATTTTATTGATTAGATAGAGATTTGAGCTCTGTTAACATCACTTGTTCAATGCAAACATATGTTTTTTCAGAGAAGCTACCAATATTTATCATTTCATTATTTTTTGTCCTTTTGGAGATATTTTAGTTTCGCCTGTCCTTTGAAATCTTCATATAATTCCTTGCTTCGAACAACACCTTTAGGCTGTTTTTTGCATCATTTGACGTCTATAATTCCTTTTTGAAAGGAATATAGTCCTTTTTAAAAGGCGATATAGTCAAAAACGTTTTCAATTTTACTAAAATGATCTCCAGGGATCCTCTTTCATAAAATTTATATATTTGAATTTTTTTTCAAATTGCACATCAATAGGACTTTCCTTAGGAATGTTCGAGTTCTAAGTCAGAAGCCCTGTATTTTTGAATGTATATTTTTTATTTTACCGGCCGTGTGATTAGAATCTTTTTAAGCCGCCTTATAAATTCTTTGATTACTTACAAACCGATTTGTCGTGTCTTATAGCATAAGCATCAAAGAGTTTAAGGAATTTGTATCAGAAAAGCTCCTATATAATTACCAAGTAACAATAATGCTCGATTAGTAAGGTACCTAAATATGCTTTGATGCTCTTTCTTTGACGATTTAGTGGCTGATTTAAGTTTGGAAAGTTTCTACATTCTTGAATTCTTGTATTTAATTTGTAAGAATTTCAATTTTGTGGCTCATTTAAAAGAATCCCCCATCCCCAGATTGTTGAAATGATTATAAAAATAATAATTATTTTTGGTTTTCCATAGACTTCCATTTATATTTCATTAAAGAATCTTAAAATTGTTCATCTGATCTTAAACAAAACTTCAAGATTTAATCTTTTGTAAAATCTACTTTAGGATCTTTGTGATATTGATCTTAATAATATCGTGTTTTCACAATGTTATGGTTGTTATTATTGTTAGTAGTGGTGCTTTTATTTTAAAATTATAAGATATTTATATAGAAATAAACTTGGCTTTTATGAGATTACTTGAAGTTATCCGGCTGGGTAAAAAGATTATATTTGTTGCTTATAACAGTGTTTGATTTTTCTAAAAAATTAACTTTATAAAGATTTTATAACAACCCTTGAGATTTTCACTATACAAATGTCGTTATAATTAAAGCGAAAACACTATTATATAAACACAATAGCATTCCTCTCCGTTAAATTAGATTGTTTGCCATGTTTTGTTACAATTTAACATTTCCAACTCCCTCCACATTTTGCTTTATTCTCTATTATAGTACCTGTACATAAAATGTGAAATACATCATCGATAATTCCAATAATTTTCATTTGTTCAGAATTAATGGTATTATATTTTGAATAATTTAAATTTGCATAGTTGTAATAATAATGGTAGTTGTAGTGTTATTACTAAATGTTGTAATAGGAAAAAGTAAGTTTAATTGGTTTGGAAATGTTGAAAAGTTTGTGTTTGAAGGAGGGCTAGTTTTCAGTTTGAGATATTGTTGGATGTATTTTATATCTACCATTTCCATATTTTGGATTGGTGTTGTTGTTGTTGTTATTATTATAAAAATCGATACTCTCAGCTGCCACCACTACAGCTATCATCACTACCATTATCACAGAATATGTTTCTATATAATACAATAAAACAATATAGACATGAATGTAGAAGTGCTTCCTTCCATCAAACAGTTTTCTACTATGTTACGTTTTATTGTAATCAACAATAGAAATTGCATTAGTGTCGAATAATTTAACAATATTGTAATAGAAAAGCAACCAATACGTTGATAAATGATTTGTTTTGTTTTTAGATGGGCATTTTGTTAATAATTGATGATTTTTTTCTTCATCCTCCGTTCAAAAGAGCTTTGAATAATTCAAATGAGATCTCCCATGGCTTGATTAATTCGTAAACAAGGGTGTATTTTAATTAGTTGATAGGAATTTAAACTTTTCTTACATCTATACAAATGCTTAGTTTACAAACAACAAAAACAATGTAAATGAGAATTAATAATTAATCTTAAATAATTGACATTTCCTAATTATGAATGGAATTTGTTATTTTGTTTCTTTAATGCGTATTCTAATCTTCTACAGGGTTGCTGGGCTCAAAGTATAGCTTATTTAGGAAGTTCTATTATTTGACGAACAATTTTAAAACTGATTTTATGGGGGATCCCTATAGGCAATTTCTCTAGAACATCAAAAACTAGGTGAATATGTTTCTCACCAAGTAATGTAATTTATTCGTAACATTTAGATTTTTCAAGTTCAGTTTTTATAATTCAAAAAAATCTTTCACCTATCATCGGTTATTGTTTATTCAAAGTAATTTACTATCAATTTCTAAACCAATGTTTTTTAACAGTTGCTTCCGGGGTCCTTATTGCCTCAAAATTCACTTTATAGACCTATAATCAAAAACTGATTACCTACGACACGTGAAATTTGTTGTCTTTGTTAAAATTGGACACCATGAAAAAGGCTATAAAGGAATTCACCGACCGACATTTGAAAGTTTGAAAAACACTGTTATAAATTGTTAAATGTTTATTTACTTAGGAAAAAGCAATCTTGTAATTCGTGACTTTATCAATTATTTCTATTGAGTGTTAAAGACTTTTTTTTGAGTAAAAATTACTATAACCCAAGCAAATGTAATTGGGTTAATACCCATTGCGATAAAAATTTAATTGAGGAGGCGAATTACTAGTCACATTCCAATTTTTAGGTACAACTTCAGAAATTTTTGACATGCGGAAAAAAGGCATTTTTGACAAACTGTCCTATGAATTACGAGGTTAAAAGGTTGGTAAAATGATTTTAAAAGACTTCCTCTAAAATCCTTTTTTTGAATTGCTCTTAAAATAATAGGACTTTTCATATAAACTGTATACTTCAAGTACAGCATTATCGTTTATTATTTACGTCCTCATGATTAAGTTTCTAGAAATCTATCAATGTTACCTGATTAATTGTAAGAATTCTCTGTTAATCTTTGAATATCCCTGAAAAATGATTTTGAATTGGTTTGATCTCGGAAAATGCCAACTGTTTTTTGTTTATTTGTGTGTGTGTGTGGGTGATTTTTCGTTTTTCTTTTTACCCTAAATAACCGTCCCCACTACTAACAGCATCTGTATTACCACCACCGACGACGCCACCACCACCGCCATCGCCACCACTATCATCAATATAGATGGAGGCTGGTTGTGTGAATTTCAGTTTTAGTCGCACAATGCTGACGCCCGCAAGAGATTTCCGGAAAATCCTCTAACATCTAATCTTTAACTTTCGCTTCTCTTCATACTTACTATTAAATAATAGAAATCGAAAAATTATATAATTATCAAACTTTAATATACGTGTTGTGGCTGATTTTCTGAGTTGTTTCCCTTGATTCTTTCTCTTATAAAATAATTAATCTATTATTGTTTATATTATTACTGTTCTTATAATTGTTGTGATCCTTATTTGTTGAGTAGTGCCAAATTCAAGTGCTGAAAATTATAACCCCTAAAATAAAAGGCGTGCTTTATGACGTAACGCAGTTCTAAAAATTTTCGTTAGAGTAAATTCGTAAATCGTTGAAACGGCCTTAATACTTTGTTATATTCTTATTTGAAATCGAAAAACAAGGTTTGTATTTTTTCCTAGAGTACAAATTCAACAACATCAAATGTTAAATTATATAAAATACAAATGAATGACTTTTTGTCAATTTAATACGTTCTATTATCCTTATTATTATTGATTTTTGCTTTAATGAAATAGATTTATGATCTTTTTTATCAGAATTGACGTGCATCTCTTATCAAAAGCCAAAAAAATAATATCTTTTATCAATATTGACATTATTACCTATTATTTGTTATACACTGTGACCGAAAGGTTCCGCATAATGCAAATAACTTTTTTATTTATCAAAATTTTGACAGGTAACTTTTTTATTTTTTAATTATTTTTTTGTGTATGGGTCAAAATGACTCTACCAGTTACCATCACGAAGAAATGGCGTCATCATCAATTTTTTTAATTAGAACCCCTATTTTTGAATTTTATTTCTGTAAGAGCATATTTTTCTGTGTTCAGACGTGTAAAAATTGTAGGGGATTAGATAAGAAAATTTTTGAGAAAAAAATTGTTAAAGTTTCTAAGATTTTCTGTCATCGCAATATCCTTGTATCAGCATAGTATACGAAAAACGCAATATCTCTGAGTAAACGTTGCAAGCATTACTGAAGGATCAAGTAGGCATAGGTTGAAAATTTGACATAATTACTGACAAACATGGCGGATTAAATTGTCAAAAATAAAAATGAGAAATTTCTATGATTGTTAACAATGGAAATGATACAAACTATTAAAGAGATGAAATGCACTTCTGTTTTACGCGCCCTTTCATTTCCATTGCATAGCAATCATCCACATTTCTCATTTTATTTTTGAAAATGTAATCCGCCATGTTTGTCTATAATTATATCAAATTTCAACCGATGCCTACTTGATCCTTTCATAAATCAGGTACTGTGTTTTACGTATGCCATGCTGATGCATGGATATTGTGATGACTAAAAATCTTTGAAACTTTAACAATTTTATTCTCAAAAATTTTCTTATGTAATCCCTAATAATTTTTACATGTCTAAATGCAGAAAAATATGCTCTTCCAGAAAAAAAAAATTAAAAATAGGGGTTCTAATTTAACAAAAATTGATGATGACGCTATTTCTTTGCGATGGTAACTGGTAGAGTCATTTTGACCCAGGCACAAAAAAATAATTGAAAAATAAAAAAGGTATTTTGATAAATAAAAAAGTTATTTGCATTATGCTGAACTTTTCAGTCACAGTGTATAATTCAATTTTACTGGTTGCTATCCCCATTAAACGAATTTTAAGATGTTTCCGTGATCAAATTATATTTTGAGGGTAAATTTCTAGTCATATATCGCGTATTTTACTTTAATGTTCCTAGCTCTAATGGAAACTCCCATTATTTGATGAGCGATTTGAAAAATATTCTAAGGATTTATATTTGGTCAAAATTTGAACCCCGTAACTCATTGGGAAGTTGGTTAAAAAGTGGTCGTTTTAAGAAATGTTGTGTTTTCTGAAACTAAGTTAAACACATCAAATGACTCAATGATACTCGCCACCTGCATGTCTTTTCATTTTTCTCCATTTTATTTCCAGAACAAAATGGAGAAAAACGAATAAAATCAAGCATCTTTTAGATATTCTGAATCTTTTTATCTGTGTAACTCGTTTTTGAAAGTCGCAATACTTTGTTAGAAACTACCGCTTTTGACCAGCTTTCCGATGAGCTACATGATATAAATTTTTCTCATATGATCTGCAGGGGGTTTCCTATAAACCCTTAAAATACTTCCCGAATGTGTTGTCAAATACTAGGTGTTCTTATAAAAGGTAGGAACATTTAAATGAAACACGCGGTCTATATATTTCCAAAAATCCCAAGAGACTGCCTTCAAGTTTTTGTAAAAATTTATAAATAAAGACCACTGTTCATAGGATAGATTGGACATCTTGTATATATTATCGTCTGAACAATAAAAAACTGAGATAATTTTTTCTAAGTTTTCAATTTTGTTTGATACCAACTTTTATTAAAAATATGAGTTGGTTTATAAGAGATTCTCTAACCTAAGATGAAATATAGAAGAGTTTATAGCATGTTTAAGGCCTGTGGTCACATTTTACTTGTTCGAAAGGCAATTTTCAACGTAAAAATTCCGTGCATTTTCCAATGGATTTTGATGATCTACACGGCATTTGAAAGGACATTTCTTCGTTGTTGTCGTGAATTATCAGGTTTTTGGAAATTCGAACGTGGTCCGGAGTTACAAAAGAAAAACCGGAAGCATG